>CAUJNA010002446.1:715000-807500 GCA_963377175.1 Effrenium voratum | reverse complement strand
AGCCCTATCGCTCCATTTAGATGGCCTACAAAAGTAGGTTATCTACCATGTGGCTACTTGGCCGATTTCATCGAGTCGAAAACTGCAGTTTCTTATGGGGTCCTTCTGCTGTCATTTCTGCTCTTGCCCATCTAAGGATCGGAAGTGTTCAGCTTCGAAGGCTTGCACTTCAAGATCAGCGCGAGCGAGGAGACCGTCCTCCAAGAGAATGAACTTGGCTTGATTATGAGTGAGAGGCATTTCCCATAGTTTTTTATGGGACAGTCCTTAGGACTGCTTTTACTCTCTCAGTTTTCCAAGCCGCAAGGAAAAAAAAGCCTGCTGACCATGTACGCCTGAGTCTGCTTGCATATCAAGCTCATTAAGTTTCCTTGTGCTATACTGCATCCATTGCAAAGCTGGGCAACTTTCTGATATTCCAACCCCATGATCCACATTTGGTATGGCTGCAGTGTGTGGTCTCAGCTCTGGCTCCTTAGTTTGACCCCGCAGTGTGTAACTAATGGCTGAAGTACTATTAGCCCAACTCCCAATGGAGGCTATTAACATACTGCTTGCATCTCAAGCTCAACTCTGCTGCAGCCATTTCAATTTGAGGTAACTTCCTGATACTCCCTTCTGCTCCAATCATGGCATCTGTGCCTCCTCATCGTGCTGAGTCGCTGGCTCGTTCCTTCGACAACGCAAACCTGGACGGCAACTGCACATTGGAGGAAGCCATCGCCCACACCGACGGCATGAAGATCCTTTACCTGGAGAAGCCAGTGGTGGTGAACAAGGAGCCCGGTTCCATTAAGCTAGGCGATTTGCCAGCTAAAATGGAAATCACCGACTCCGTGAAAAAGAAGACGCAGTTCCTCGATGTCATTGCTGACCACGAAGGGCCTATTGACTTGAATGCGGTAGAGACAATGTTCCTTCAACAACGGTATGCCGACCTACCCGAGCCCGTGCGCATGAAGGGGAACTTCCAGGCCCCCTACAACATGCAGATTTTCATCATCCCCAAAAGCAAGGGCTGCCCTCCTTCTCTTCCTGAATCAACCAATATGCGGACACCACAGATGAGAGGGTGTAGGACACCGGGCTTTTACCCACCTGAGACTTGCCAATCCAGATAACGGAGCGGGGCATCACATGAGGAAGAATCGGTGCAAGGATAGTGTTCAAAGCCCACGGCGTGATGCTCTTGAAGGTGAGAGGCCACTCCTTGATCGTATTAGCTTGAGAGCCTTGGTCCGCGAGGCACCTCAGGAAGTCCTTGATGGTCCCCTTGTCCCACTTGTGGAGCGGGCCGTTCGGATCGTTGACCTGCTCCTCCGTCCACACTGTGAATTGCCCGTCGGAGTTTTCTTCCGGGCCAAACTGACGGATATAGGCGAAGCCCTTGCGGATGTCCTCCGTCTCTTTGGGCATTTTGCTCGAGGCACCGGCGGACACGAGCTTCTGGTAGCGGACCTGGAAGCCGCCCAGCCCCTCGAGCATGTACTGTAGTCCTCGACCACCATCGCGGTACTTGCCCTGCAAGTCGATCTCGAGTGGAACGCCCTGGCACATAGAGATGATGGAGCTGTGGAGGACCTTTGCACCTTCTGGGAATTTGATGTGCTTAATGATGTCTTTCTTGCCCCCTTCCTTCAGACATGCAACCACCTCGACTACTTCCGCAAGGAGAAGGGCAGGCGGACGAAACCGAGGGTGTTTGATGATGGCAACCTCAACCTGGAGCATCCCGCAGGTGTTAAGGCAGTGACGGAGGTGGACGGCGTCGACAGGAAGACAATGGCAAGATACAACGCGTCCTCGTACGCGAAGAATCAGCTATGCCAGATTTGCAGTAATCCCTATGACAGGACTGCAGAGCCGCCGATGGACGCCAATTCGACTCAGGACACCGTGACCTTCGAGCAGTTCTACAAGATCGTGCGCCCCTCCTTCCACAGGGACTTCGATGAAGAGGACCTTGTCGGTGTCTTCAAGCGATCCACCTTCATCGTCTTCACCGATGTGGGCATGTACGTACGTGTGCCAGGCACAGACCGCAAACCCGTTCCCCGGTATGCCTGGCCAGAGCGGGATATTGGCATGATCTCTCCATCTGCCCGACCCCTTTTGGCTGCCTACAAGCGCGGTAACCTCTCTCACTTGCCGGCAGATCATGACAAAGACATGCAGTGGAGTTTGAACTTGCTGCAGGCTGCGCTGGATGGCGAGGAGGTCCGCTATTGTGCGACCACCCGGGGGAAAGAACTGTTCTCAGGAAGGGAGTACGTCATTGAAGATCGACCAACACTCGCGGGCATTGAGGGCAAGACCAAGTACTACCTGGATGCTGGCGCTGCCGTCGACGAGCCGCCCACTAAGAAGCTTCGATCTGTGAAGTCCTCTTCCAGCTTGCTCAAGGAGATCAAGAACGAGAATGCGCAGGATGCCAAAGACGAGCCGAAGGACGAGGATGAGCAGAAAACAAAAGAAGAACAGAAGGAGAACGAAGATGCGCAGGATGCCAAAGACGAGCCGAAGGACGAGGATGAGCAGAAAACAAAAGAAGAAGAGAAGGATGAGGACGTGCAGGGTATCAAAGAAGAACCAGAGGAGACGCATAAGGTGCACATCAAGCAAGAGCCAGTGGATCCCTCCTACTTTTCCAAGCCATTGAACCTGCGCCCTCTGGTGATCAACCTGTCAGACACGTCTGAGGATGCAAGTGACCCAGCCTCTGCTGCACCGGCTGCAGCTGATGCGGTGGACCCTGTGGAGAAGCTTTCTGACCCTACAGCTCCTCCAGCAGCCGATGTGGTGGATGAGACCAAGGTCCTTGTGCCTTTGCCGGCTTCTTCTCCTGATGTGGTGGACCCTATGGACGAGATTCCCGACCAGTATGACATCGAGGCATACCGAACCCTTTCCCAAGAACTCGCGGATGCCATGGACATTGACGACAACTGAGCCGCGTGTGAGCCGCACTCAGCGGATTTTGTTCTAGATAGAAATATAACCCCAATAGAGACATGGAGCTTGGCTAAAAAAACATTAGGTCTCCAGTGCCATCTTGCTTGCACATGTTGCTTGGAAGCGAATCGCATTGATCGTTCACGCAGCCATCTGCTTCAATCGCCTTGATCCTTTGTAGTTGATCTTGCCCATCATGCCAAAGAAGGTCATGAAGTCCGTGAAGGCCAAGTTCCCAGATCCTAAGCGGGGGAAGTGGCGCGTGCAGCGAAGGCCTGCCTCAAAGAATCCTGCTCCGGTGCCATATGTCCGCCATGGCATGCCCACTACCAAGAACAAAGGCCACAGAGCGCGCTGGGGGCGTTCGATTTTGACTTGGGACTCTTTGACTGGACAGCGTCTCCACAAGCAGCTCCACAAGGACAAGATCCTCACAGACTGGGAAGGCAGAACTTGCCCTCGATGTGGCAACGGCGTAATGGGGCCCCTGAAGTATTACCATGACAAGAAGATTTGGGCGTACCGGTGCAAGAAGCCTGCCTGCCACAAGCAACTTCAGCCTCATGACTACCATCCCATCTTCTTCATGTCTGCTGGCAATTCTTCAACTCCACTTCAGAAGCAGGTGGCGGTCCTCTTCTGCGCGGTGGTGGGGGTCTCGAGCAATGCGGCGCACCTGCTCCTGGATATGGACCACAAGCCAGTGGAGCGCATCTACCACAACCTGGAGGTCGCTCGCTCGCAGTACGTCACCCAGAAGGAGAAGGACATTGTCTTCGGCGGGAAGTGGGAGGACGTGGAGGTGGACGAGGTCGACATTGGCAAGTTGACCGACGAGAGCGTGGCGGGAAACCTCAACACGAAATGGGAACAGTGGGGTGGACTCGTGGAGCGAGGAAGGCCATCCTCGCTGGTGCTCTTCAGGCTCAACCCCATCCTCACCAAAAAGAGATCTCCGGGGCCAGGTCCCATCAGGAAGAGGGACTGGCAGCCAATTGCGAAAAAGCACATCGCGGGCCGGAAAGTCATCCTCCACAGCGATGGGGCCAGAGCCTACAAGCTCAGGTTGCCGGACGTGAGGCATTGCAACGTCGTGCACAAGAAGAAGCGCATCGTCATCAACGGCAAGGCAAGTAACTCTGACCTAAACTGCTTTAACTGCCTCTTAAGGGATCTACTTGATTCTGTTATTCCTGTCAGGCCGTTTGGGTGAAGCCCCACTACACCAAGCAGTACGACGTCAAGCTGCCGGACGGGAAGAAGGTGCGTGTGAAGAGCGGCACCCAGATCATCGACCGGTTCTGGAACACCCTTCGATCTCACCTGAAACACACGAATAGAATCCCCAGCAGTCAGGTTCTCTTGCGAAAGCTGAGATCCGCACAGTTTGAATACTGGCATCGCCGCGCTAATATGTGGGAGTTGACCGGCCAGATGCTGCAGGCACTGCACAAGCAGTGATTACCGGATATGCGCTCGAAGGAAAAAGGCAAGAAAAATGCAAGCCAGCTCGTCGGAGTGACAAACATCTGCTACTGCCTTCCCACATCCACAATTTTAAAAAACAGTACAGCACTTTCTGCATGCTTAAAAGTGCTGTACTGTCCTAAAATCCAGGCCTTGGAGGCAGAAAGTGCTGTACTGTCCCTAAAAAAACCTAAAAAACCATTCCAGAAACAGTCTTGAGCTCCTTCTGGCAAGGAATTTTTGGTTTTTTAGGGACAGTACAGCACTTTTTTGGGTTTTTTAGGGACAGTACAGCACTTTTGAGCATGAGCATGCAGAAAGTGCTGTACTGTCCCTAAAATCCAGGCTTTGGAGGCTGAAAGTGCTGTACTGTCCCAAAAAAACATTCCAAAAACAGTCTTGGGCACACAAACCTCCTTCTGGCAAGGATTTTTTTGGTTTTTTAGGAACAGTACAGCACTTTTTTTGTTTTTTAGGGACAGTACAGCACTTTTGAGCATCAGCATGCAGAGTGCTGTACTGTCCCTAAAATCCAGGCTTTGGAGGCTGAAAGTGCTGTACTGTCCCTAAAAAACATAAAAAAAAAAAAAAAAAACATTCCAAAAACAGTCTTGAGCACACAAACCTCCTTCTGGCAATGATTTTTTGGTTTTTTAGGGACAGTACAGCACTTTTTTTGGTTTTTTAGGGACAGTACAGCACTTTTTGCGTGCTGATGCTCCAAGGTGCTGTACTGTCCCTAAACAACCAAAAAAAGTGCTGTACTGTCCCTAAAAAACCCAAAAAAGTGCTGTACTGTCCCTAAAAAATCAAAAATTCCTTGCCAGAAGGCGGCTTGTGTGCCCAAGACTGTTTTTGGAACTTTCTGGATTTTAGGGACAGTACAGCACTTTCTGCATGCTGACTCAAAAGTGCTGTACTGTCCCTAAAAAACCAAAAAAAGTGCTGTACTGTCCCTAAAAAACCAAAAATTCCTTGCCAGAAGGAGGTTTGTGTGCCCAAGACTGTTTTTGGAATGGTTTTTTAGGTTTTTTAGACAGTACAGCACTTTCAGCCTCCAAAGCCTGGATTTTAGGGACAGTACAGCACTTTCTGCATGCTGCTTCCATAAGTTCCATCTGCTCCCTGCTAACTTTTTTTCCAGAAGGCTGTCCACACAAACCATCTGTAAGCATCTGCTTCAAGGTGCCTAACATCTGTCCATCAAGAATGTCGCAATCTTTGACTAATCTACTCATCAAGAATGATGCTTGTTTTTGACCCAAGTTTCCAGGATCAGAATCTGATCCTGGAACAGGTGGTCAAAAACAAGCATTTTACATGTGTTTTTCCAGTGTTTTTTGCTTGCGAGAGGCAAAATGTGGATCATGGGGGGGGGGTGACCATATATATATATATGCATAAATCTATGCACCTAAACCGTCTGCATTTTTTGAAGAACTGCTTGTTGCCCCAAAACCATGGGGTGAATTCCCTTCTTTTGACTTCCATTTGCTTAAGCCGCCTGGACAAAAACAACATATTTCCAGTAGTGATGGATGCCCGTTAAAACCAAGAGGGACAAATAAAACAAATATTCTTAAGCAAATGGAAGTTAATGGTTTGAGGGCCAGCTATATTCCCTTTCGGCCCATTGCGCCCATTCCGCCCATCGCTCTGTCTGCCAAGCAGCAGCGTCGGAAGCTTCTGAAGCGGCATATCGTTGACACATTCCTCGTTCGGGAGAAAAAATACGCGACATCTCCATCTCCGAATTGGTCGGTACCCCTGTTGGCTATGACTTGCACTAGGAAACCACCCGAGTCATAATCAAACCCCGGTATTAAAATGGTCGACCCAGAACCATGTAAAGCATTAAGAAGGCAGGCGCAGCTATTTATGGTTGGGATTGTCCCTTACTAACCTTCACATACCCGGGTTTTGATTGTGACTCAGTTGGCTATGACTTGCACTAGGGAACCAACTGACAAATGGTAGGACATGACTAAGTCACCACCGAAATGATGCCCATCAAAGGGTCTAAAATCAAATTCCTGACGGAATAACCAACTTGGACACATGTGTTGCATTTGTTGATCCAAGCATGGACTACACATATATATATATATATATATGTATATGTACACGTACATATAGCCTACATATACATATACATATACACATATTGTCTCAATACAGGCATTTCAAGCCTCGGGTTGACCCTTGGTATTGAAGCTACAAAAGCTGCCGCTGAGCAAGTGGAACCACTGGGGCTGTGCTGACACCTTCTCCCCTTCAACAATTGTTCATGGATTGTTTGCCCTGGCTACCTACGATACTTGCTGCTGCTCAGTGGGGAATAACCCATGGTTTTGGGAATGAAGCCAGGGATTTCCTTAAAGGACACCATAGATAGGCGATGGCTTGTAGCGTTGTAGGGGCATTCCCACAATCCCCGCTGAGAGCTTGCCTGGAAGCACTGGGAAGGCTACACAGATAAATGGATCCACTGGAAGTTCTTTTGCCCAGGAGCGATTGGCTGAAATGCATTCTCGAAGCACTCCTGCCTCAGCGAGCGTCCCCCTTCAGAAGGCTCCAAACCAGCAACGTGTAGAAAACCATACCCTTAAACAGCGGATGTGCATATATATATATATTCATAGATGTATGTTTGCATATGTGTATATATATATATTTATATTTACCAATGTACTTGTGTTTCTTCCAATAAACAAAGGCATGGCATTCCAGCTCCCACCAGGTTTGCACATGGGGTACAAAACAAGGTGTCCCACATCTGTGGTACACAGCAGCAAACATGATATTGTCAGACTCTGTTCAAAATTTAGGATACCAACAATCTCACCTGCCCAAAGGACTTGGAAGCAAATGGTTGACCTTGTGTGACCTTCAGTAGACATGGTCTAAAACGGCTAGAAATCGTCCAAAAAGGAACACCTAGAAGATGAAAACGTCGACTTTGGGAATTTGGATGGTCCGCCCCTCGTTCCCCGCTACAGTCGCTTGCCTTGAAGCACGGGGCACTCGAAAATGAAACTTTGCATTGCTTTGGAGACGCCTGCGAAAAGAGGCTCTTGAGACTCGAAGCCGATGTTTGACACCGTCAGGCGCCACCCAGGAATTGTTTTCTCTCTTGGTTGAGCACGTCGGAACAGTCCCAGGGCTTGTTGTTTGCAACTAAATCGTCCAACATCATGCAATTTAAAGTCCACCGCTTGTTTTTTTTGGTAGTGGCTACGTGTGTATACCTGGGCCTTCCAACATGTGCAAAACTATTGCTGTTTTGGCAAAAACTATGTTTTTTGACCCAACGGCGATTATTTTCGCCTGCCGGCAGTTTTCAGTGTTTGCACACTCTAGCATCAATCAAAATTGCAAAACGGCTCAATTTGCCGTCAAAACGGCGTAATTTGCCGGTGAAACGGCGTTTTTTTGCCTGGTCATGAGCTGGATTCACGGCGAGCGCTTTTTCTCCGCTTGCTATGCGCAAACCGCGCTTTTCCTCTGTTCCTTGATTCAAAGGGGCTTCGGTAACCCCATGTTTGCAACCTACCTCAACGGGCTCCCCCTCGCTACTCGTAGCGAAAAGCCCCCGTGGGATTATTTACCCACTTCGCAAAAAGTCTTGCAAAAAGATGCCTTCGCATCTGCAAGATTCCGCTCAAGCCCCTCACCTGTTGACCGCCTGCATCATCTCCCAGTACTTCTGCTTCATCTGCTTCGCCGTCCCGCGTCCGCGATTGTCATGCTGAAGCTGGTTCCATGTAGAACTACAGCTTCGTCTCGCCAGTCCTGCCCGCACCGCTAGGTTAGACCTTGTCTCCTCCACAGCCTCCGCAATGGTCCTCCCCTCCAACCGAGCAGTGCTCGCAGCAGCCTTGCCGGATGCCGCATCATCTCTCTTCGTCCTCGTTGTTGCTTCTGCGCCGCTCGTGTCTGGCACAGATTGCTGCAAAACCTCCTCCTCACCGTCCTCCGACCTCGATGAAGAGCTGTCAATCTGCTCAAGCCCCTGGCACCGTCTCCACACTCTTCCCCACTTGTCGTAGGCGACCTTGGTCTCCTTCTTCTGCGCCTCGATCCTCGGATCTTCTCCGATTCGGTCCACCAATGCGGTGACCTTCATCAGCCTTTTCGTACAACCCAAGGTTCCCTTAGCCGTCTCCTTCGCGACAACTAATGCACCGATGATCATGAGGATCACCCCCACCAAGAAGATGCCCTCCTCACTCTTGCTCTCACCGCCATTCGTGACCTCCATGATTTCTGGGCTGACGCCATCCGCTCCAGCCATGAGACTGGTGCCACCATGGCTTTGGCCCTACCCAGCCCCAAAAAACGAAGGCAGCCCTTTGGGCAGTGGGAAACAGTTCCCGGGCCTTCACTTGGAGGGGGTTTTCCCTTGGGCGGTTCATCTCCCCTGCCCAACTTGTTAACCTTTCTTGCCTTCTCGGCTCCATCTGGCCCATCTACTGCCGCCGGTTCATTTTCCCTGGCGATCTTCTTTTCTTCTTTTTTGGCCCAATGGCTCTTATTCTTGGCCCACTGGCCCTCCCTAACCATTCCAAGCTCGACCAGAGACTTGCCGAAGGTCTGTCCTTGCAGCCTCTTCGTCAAGCCTTCCGCGACCAACTGCGTCCCCGGCATATGCTCCAGCACCCACTCGCCCTCTTCCAAGGCCCACCGAAGTGCTGAAGCTCGAATCCGAAGATGCCGCGTCCTCCAGTTTCCCGCCCCTTCCGAAGCCAGGCTGATGGCCGCCATGTTGTCTCCGTACATGCGCTTGTGCTTCACCGCCTCTCCAGTGACGACCTCCGCCAATGCCACCAGTGCTCTGCCAACGGTAAGCGCCTCGCAATACCCGATTAGCTCTCCCTCCACCGTGCTTTGTGCCACAAATGGCTGCCGGATTGTCTCCCAGCACACCGGAGCTCCATCCACGAAGCCAATGATCCCCTGCACGCTTTTGTCCTGGCCTCCCGAAGCATAGGATATATCCGCAAAGACCTCCACCATGTTCTGCTGTCTCCGCATCCCCAATCCTTGCTTGGACGCCCATCCCTCAGCTACCCCATAGTTCAGGCCTCGGTCTGCTGTGGCCTTCACATACTTCAGCACGTCCTTGCCCATCTTCACCACATGTTTTCCTTTCTTCGTCCACCTCGACATTGCTGCCACCGCCACGTTGATGTCTGGCCTTGTCTTCGCCGCCAGCCACAGCAGTGCTCCCGTGATGGCCTGTGCCTCTTTCACGTCCTCCGGAGTGCCATCCTCACATTCTTCATCTGGCAACTTGTAGGTCAAGGTCTCCGTGCCGTCCTCTATCCCCCACTTGGCCGTGAGATCCTCCGCGAAGGCCTTCTGATTGATTAGGTACCCACCGTCCTTCTGGTAGATCTCGAACCCGCAGAATCGCAACGGCACCTCGCTTGTGACTCGTTCTGCCGGCGATAACCTCCAGTTTCCTCCATCCGTTGTGGCTCTCGCTGAGTCGATCACCTCGTCCTCACCCGCCAGCAACACGTCATCAACATAGATCGACATGAGGCCTACAATGACCCCCGACTCGATCTCAACGATGTGCCAGAGGTTCGGCTCCTTGGTTTCCGCAAACCTGAGCTTCTTTCCTCCACCTTCCCATCTCATCTTCCTCACTTCTCCATCCCGATGTACGCTCCAGTCCCTTGGCGAAGTGACCAGTCCGTACACTGCCTTGTCGACGACCCACACTTCGTCCCTCTTCGCGATGCCCAACTCCTTGAAGATGGACGGTACCTCCATGATGACCGTCCGCCCATCCTCTCTCCTTGGCGCATTCAGAAACGCGGTGTGTATGTCCGTGCCCAGCACAGACCACCTCCTCTGAGCTGCTGTCCTGAGGACCATCCTGATCTGAAGCGCGTCCGCTCCTCCAGCGTACACCTCATCAGCACCTTTTCCTGCCGAAAAGTTCCCGCACACCACTCCTCTGACCTTCCTCCTCCCATCTGGCGACTTCCGGGTGCATACGGCTTTTCCGGGCAGGATCTCCACTGGACCAGCAATCTTCTCAATCTCACTCCTCCTAATTTTTCTCACTGCTCTGCTTTCTTCCACCAGCGCCATGTACTCGCCTCTTCCAGCTCTCCTCTCACTTCTCCCATGCCGATCGTCTTCGTCACGAGCCATTCCTCTTCCGCCTTCAATATGTCCTCTTCGTTGGAGTCCTTCACGTAGCACCCCCAACCATAGTTCCTGATCTTCTTGGCTGGCATCCAGAATCTCCAGCTCTTCCTTGACCCACTCTGTGGCATGTTGGTGCCATCGCTCAAAATTGATCTGCTCCGTCACCTTCTCCCCCTCGACGATCATCGTCGACATGGCCGTCTTTTCGCGCAGTCGCCTGCTTGGTCTCTCTGCCCAGGGCATCAGCAAGTCCGGCTCCGTCTTTTCTTCCAGAACGAATGGCATCTGTCTTGGCAAAGTACCTGCCGTCCCCGCAGCTCCGATATCCTCCTGAGGTAGATGACATCGCTGCATCCGGCCCCATGATCTTCACCTTCTCTCTGTCAAACCTCCAATCCTGGTACCGCTCATTCCAACTCTTCTTCTTTACATAAGCGGTCGTTCCCCAGGGGAGCAACTCCTTGACCGGCAGTCCCACCACTTGCAACTGTTTTCGAAGCCTCCGTTCTCCTGCATGTCTCAATGCCATCGGCCACGAATTTCCCGGCTCCTCCGCCGCCTTCAGCAACGTCCTAGTTGCCCTTTTGAGGACTCCGATCTCTGCTTCCACCCTACCAGTCTCCTTGAACGCACCCCCCGAACCGTTGTCTTCACGATGTTCCGATCTTCTGCCCACCGCTTCATGAAGCCATCAGTTCCCGGGCCCTATCGGTGTGCAGACGATACACCGGCAGGCCCATCTCCCGAAGCCGTGCATAGATCCTGGCGATTGCCGGCAAAACATCCGAAACCTTCCGGGTCTTGATTGGCTCCAGACCGCGACATTCTGGGCCTCATCCACCATCTTTTGCCAGATGTCTACCGCCTTGATTTCTCGGTCCACTTCTTCTGGAGGAACCTGTTCCTCATCCTCCTTTTCCTCCAACACGTCAACTTCGGTCTCTTCGGCGTCCTCCGGGATGGGCTCTTCATGATGCTCCGTCAACAATGACCGCCCTTCCCTATCTGTTGGATATGTGTAGACCGCCGCGACGAAGTATTCCGCCTGACACCTCTGGTCTTGCCCTTTCTGCAGCCTCCCCGACAAATCCACCGAGAGCGTGTAAGCCTGTGGATGATGTATCCGTCGATGAGGACGGCCTCTCCCCTGGCTTTCAACACAAGTCCGACAGTCCCGCCGCGCCGGCTGATGATCACATCGGAAATGCTTCTTCCACATCTCCTTCGCCGCTGAGCTCAAGGGTCTGAGAGCACACTCCCCCCCACCTTGATCTCCCCGGCATTCCTTTACCGCATTCTTGATCTTCGTTGAATTAATACCTCTTTGTCTGTGCAATCCTCTCGGACAGATCTCCCGACCAAGCTTCACCTCCTTGTCCAGGACCAGAAGTCTCCCCCAGTCCTGGCAGTCCCTGTAGGTTCGTCCCAAGGGTCGTTGGTTTCCAGCGCTCATGCCCAAGTGGTCCTTGGTCAAAGTGGATCAGCTGCATCTGATACCTCCGAGCAAAGGCTTTCCAAGCCTCGAACCGCCACACACTCACAAGTTGATCACGGTGCACATCCACCCGGTAGTCCCCCAGGGTCCCGCGGCTGCTCCTTCACAAAGCCTACCGTTCCATTCCCTTGCCTCCGGGCTGTTTCCTCCGCCACAACATAGATCGTCAGCATTCGCAGCCACAGCACCGAGTCTCCTTCCACCGTCTCCTTTTCTTGAGGTGTCAGGCCCGGAAGACCATATGGGTGCTGCTCGCTCCTCACCTGTCTCGGACCCGGCTGCCGTGCTCTGCAGGCTGACACTGTTCGGCAAGGCGGTCCTCCGAACACACTAACCACCTTCCCGCTCTTCGCCAGGGAGATCAAATAACCGTACACATCGTCGTTGTGGAGATCCTGTGACGGATCGTTGATCTTATCCAAGCAGATCACCACCGTGCTGTCTTCTTCCAAATCCCGCCACTTCTTTCCATCACCGGAAAAAAGGTGCAACTAGTTTCTGAAACCACAACACCAACACTCCTAAAAGAACCAGTTTTGAGAAAAGCGCTGGAAAAACACGGAGGGTGGAAACCACCAAAAAATTCCCGGAGATGGGGGGGCCGGGATGTTCATACTGTCTGCCAGCTCTCAAACACCCGGCCTGCTGCAAGCGTTCCTCGAGCTCTGCTTGTGTCACGTAGTTCTCCTCGATCGTCTTCACCCGCTTATTCATCTCAGGCCGGCCATTTAGGGGAAAGCTCCAACTTTTTGCGTCCTGGAGCCAAACGTATCCCATATGTAAAGTTAGGGCTTTGTCTTTAAACAATTTCCGGGGGTGGCAAACTGGAATTGCACCTCACAAAATGGAAATGCGCTGAAGATTTCGTCCTCCCCCCTTGTTGCTCCGCTGGCATCTCCTTCATGAACCATCATGAGCCACAGGTTTGCCTCAAGTTTCCCTTGGCATTTAGCCCTTTGCAACATGGGACACGAAAGGGGGATTTCTGTTACCACAAGAGGAGTTACAAGGGAAAAGTGAGGTAATTTGACTGGACTGCTCTGTTTGCAGGGAAGTTCTTGCTTGGAATTGCAAATTTGAAGAAGCCCAGTTGCAGGACTTGCCCTGGCACCTGTCCTCACGAAGCAAGACATTACAGCCCTTATCTGATGTGCCTTGACGCCTTTTTGTTTCATTATCAAACATCAGAAATGACAACCAATGGCTTGGAAGGACTTCCACTGGAGCCAACGTTGGATTTCCACTGGAGTTTGCTGGACTTCCACTGAGCTTTTTTTTGTGTTTTTAGACATGAACATCTTTGCAGCCGGCAGGCGGAAGTGAAGGCCGCATTCGTCACACCCATGATGTGCTGTGTCTGCGCGCATTTCGGCCACTCCCGTTTTCCTTTAAAACTAACCTTTGAAAGGGTACCCTCAAGAAAGGCACACCATGATCTCGAGTCCTAAGTTCGAGCTCAACGACCAAACCAAGAGGAAAGATACGAGCTTTCCAGCCTCCAACCTTAGGCATGTATGCTTCTCCTGTGTGCATTCCGGACACTATATTCCTGCTCTTGCTCACATCTGGACACCCGAGTTAGTCCATTCCCCCGAGTAAAAGCCCCCTTAAACAAGTTCCAGAAAAGAACATGTTTGTTATGGGGCCCCTGGGTTCAGGTGCTTCATGATAAAACTAGCTTTGGTTCTATTACAGCGTACTCTTCTTTCCTTGTACCGCGCAAGACACGTCCAGGATGCAGTTTTTGAGTAAGGCATCTTGATGGTTCAGACTCCGATGGGTCTGAAAGAAATTGGGTGGTTTTCCGGGGACGGTAGGGGAAAACACTTTGTTAGTATTGGTTTCAAGTTGGCTATTCCAAACTCAGTATTGCCGGACCTGGATTTGTGTTTGGACATTTTGGAAAACATGTTTTTTTATTAGGGGGACCAAGTGATCTCTTCATGTGCAGCGAGACATGCTCCGAGGTGTCAAAAAACTAGAAGAAGGGTGGCCCGGAAGCATAGGAGCTCTTCTTTCTTCTTGTTTTTGTTCTCTTGTTTCTTCTCCTCTCTTCTCTTCTCTTCTTTTGGACACGGTGTGAAAACCCTTCGTGAGTTTGCAGACTGCCGGCCTTGTCCTGCAGCTCCCGCTTCAGGGTACCGAAGACCACCTCCTTGCTTTCAGAACTTAGGATTGCCAGTGTGTCAGCTCGTAGATTTCGATTAGGCATCATTCTCTTTTTCAGCTAACACACACACATGCACTTGCCTCCCTCAAAAGTGATAAATTCCAACTCCACAAGCACAACAATAACTTCTGCACCGCACCCCTGTATAAGCCAGGATGCACAGGATGCACACAGATTAGGCAGTCTGTTCGGCTGATGTTTGGGTGATTTTTTGGCCCCCCCCAAATCACGGGCAAATCACGCCCAAGTATAGTCTTATCACGCCAAAATTCAGCCTTATCACGATTCCACCATGCTTCCATCATGAGTCTGTTTCCAAGAAAACACACACACATACACAAACAAACTAGCACACAACCGCAAAAAGCAGTCCTTGTCCTGCCGCTCCCTCTTCAAGCTATCCTGCAGCTCCCTCTGCAGGGTACCGAGCTTCTTATCGAACTGCGTGGCCACCTCGCCCACCTGCTTGGCCACCTGCGTGGCCACCTGCTTGGCCACCTGCTTGGCCACCTCCTTGCTTTCAGAACTTAGGCAAAAAACAATCGCTTTCGTAGTCGCACCTGACCCATCAAAAGGTTCGGCAGTATAAATATCCACCTCAAGTCAGTATTACTTCTTTGCAAGTTTAACTAAGAGCAAACTAGACCGGGGAATCCTGCCTTCTGCCAGATTTCTTGTCATAGATTATTGTGATGTCTGCGTCGTCCGCCCAACTCGGCTGGACTCCTTTGTGACCAAGTTTTGGCGATAAAGCTTTTTGGGTGGAGGAACAATGTGGTGGTCAAGTTTCGGAAGAAGCTGACCACCATGTTCTGTTGGCCATTACGTTGTTGGGTATGCAGCTTTTGTAGCCCTACTGCATCTGTAGAATCGAAAGTTATGATGAACTTCGTATAGAAGTTGTAGCAAAGTGCAAATCGCCACCCTGTTGAACAAACATGTGCGAACACGCCACCTGGATAGTGCCAACCCCGCTATCCATCCCAAACTTCCCAACGCTGAATCCGAGATGTGACAAAGTATAGTCTCTCCCGCCAAAGTACCATGCAAAGTATAGTCTCGGACTCCCTGGAGGTATGTTGGCAGCCTTTGTTGGCTGTCCTTTAAGGGGAAACTAACGGAACTCATCCACTATCCATGCACATTCTTGGGCCCCAAGTTTTTCGGGCTCCGGAATGGCATCTGTCGTGGCAAAGTACCTGCCGTCCCCGCAGCTCCGATATCCTCCTGAGGTAGATGACATCGCTGCATCCGGCCCCATGATCTTCACCTTCTCTCTGTCAAACGTCCAATCCTGGTACCGCTCATTCCAACTCTTCTTCTTTACATACGCGGTCGTTCCCCAGGGGAGCAACTCCTTGACCGGCAGTCCCACCACTTGCAACTGTTTTCGAAGCCTCCGTTCTCCTGCATGTCTCAATGCCATCGGCCACGAATTTCCCGGCTCCTCCGCCGCCTTCAGCAACGTCCTAGTTGCCCTTTTGAGGACTCCGATCTCTCCTTCCACCCTACCATTCTCCTTGAACGCATCCCCCGGAACCGTTGTCTTCACGATGTTCCGATCTTCTGCCCACCGCTTCATGAAGCCATCAGTTCCCGGGCCCTATCGGTGTGCAGACGATACACCGGCAGGCCCATCTCCCGAAGCCGTGCATAGATCCTGGCGATTGCCGGCAAAACATCCGAAACCTTCCGGGTCTTGATTGGCTCCACAAACGTCAGGTTGGTGACCGCGACATTCTGGGCCTCATCCACCATCTTTTGCCAGATGTCTACCGCCTTGATTTCTCGGTCCACTTCTTCTGGAGGAACCTGTTCCTCATCCTCCTTTTCCTCCAACACGTCAACTTCGGTCTCTTCGGCGTCCTCCGGGATGGGCTCTTCATGATGCTCCGTCAACAATGACCGCCCTTCCCTATCTGTTGGATATGTGTAGACCGCCGCGACGAAGTATTCCGCCTGACACCTCTGGTCTTGCCCTTTCTGCAGCCTCCCCGACAAATCCACCGAGAGCGTGTAAGCCTGTGGATGATGTATCCGTCGATGAGGACGGCCTCTCCCCTGGCTTTCAACACAAGTCCGACAGTCCCGCCGCGCCGGCTGATGATCACATCGGAAATGCTTCTTCCACATCTCCTTCGCCGCTGAGCTCAAGGGTCTGAGAGCACACTCCCCCCCACCTTGATCTCCCCGGCATTCCTTTACCGCATTCTTGATACCAATCCCGGCGCCCACGCTGACCACCTCTTTGTCTGCGCAATCCTCTCGGACAGATCTCCCAACCAAGCTTCACCTCCTTGTCCAGGACCAGAAATCTCCCCCAGTCCTGGCAGTCCCTGTAGGTTCGTCCCAAGGGTCGTTGGTTCCGGCGCTCATGCCCAAGTGGTCCTTGGTCGAAGTGGATCAGCTGCATCTGATACCTCCGAGCAAAGGCTTTCCAAGCCTCGAACCGCCACACACTCACAAGTTGATCACGGTGCACATCCACCCGGTAGTCCCCAGGGTCCCGCGGCTGCTCCTTCACAAAGCCTACCGTTCCATTCCCTTGCCTCCGGGCTGTTTCCTCCGCCACAACATAGATCGTCAGCATTCGCAGCCACAGCACCGAGTCTCCTTCCACCGTCTCCTTTTCTTGAGGTGTCAGGCCCGGAAGACCATATGGGTGCTGCTCGCTCCTCACCTGTCTCGGACCCGGCTGCCGTGCTCTGCAGGCTGACACTGTTCGGCAAGGCGGTCCTCCGAACACACTAACCACCTTCCCGCTCTTCGCCAGGGAGATCAAATAACCGTACACATCGTCGTTGTGGAGATCCTGTGACGGATCGTTGATCTTATCCAAGCAGATCACCACCGTGCTGTCTTCTTCCATATCCCGCCACTTCTTTCCATCACCGGAAAAAAGGTGCACGTGGATCTTCTTAGCTCTTTCTATTGATCTTCTCCTCCGGCGATTTCATGGAAGTCTCTCCGTGTCGAAGTCCTGCGACACCACCAACTTCGCCAGGATGTGATCTGGAACATCCACATAGAACTCCTTCAGCGCTTTCAACATCACTTCCTCATAGCTCGGCGTCGTCTTTGCGATGACCTCGCCCTTCAACAGCGACAACTTCCAGTTCAGCTGTTCCCGCTTCTGCTCCATCATCTCGATCATCTTCAGAGCTGTCGACTCCTCCACCATGGGACAACCACCCACCATTGTAACCTCGATTGGTGCTCCCTGGTACGCCACTGAGCACTTGCCGTTGACCCAGTTCACCACGTACCCGGATTCCGTCATGGCGCCCATTGGGACGATGATCTGAGTCCCCTTCTCTGCTAACAGCGTCAGGGTGGCCTGTTTGCTCCGCATCAAGGTGCGTGACCCGTCCGCCAAGCAGACCTCTACCACCTCCGCCTGATTCCATTCTTCTGTTGTTCTCCACGGCCTCAACGCATGCGTAGCTCCACCATCCAGCAACCCCATCCTGCTGTCGGCATCTCCAACCTGCTTCATCACGATGACCGCATTCATGCTTGGGTGACGTAGGGACCGAAGAAGGCTCGCTGCTTCCGCCAGAAGCTCCCCCGTTCCCCCACTTGAATTTCCCCTGCATTTCCAGCCCCACCTCCGGTAGTAGCCGACGCCGTCGATGAAGCATTTTCACCACCCGCAACCTGCTCCTCAGGGATCTTTCACTTCTCGTTGCCCTTTTCCCACAACTTCCAGCTATCCCAGTGGGTCCATTCCGCCTTGTGGTTCCATCCCTCATGTCCCCACTGCTGGTAGTCCTGGCTTTCCCACTGAGGCTCCCAACCTTGGTCTCCTTTTCCGACCACTTGCACCTCCAGCGGAGGTTCACCCTCCGGCAACCTGGTTCCCCCCGGCGTCCTCAACAAGCTCCTTGTCGGCGACCTGGATCTTCTACCCGGCCTCACCATCTCCAGGGACTCTGCCCGCCTCGGTGGTGGTGGCGGTGGTGGTGGTGGAGGTGCCGATGCACTTGGCGTTGCAAAGATCTCATCCATGGGAGTTTGAAACCTCGGCTCCTCATGCTCCCGATGTCTCTGTCGCCAACCCTCCGCCTTCTCTTGCCATTTCCTTACCTCCTGGCGCAGTCCTTTGATGATCCCGAAGAGATAATCCCTCTGCTTCTCCATCCCCCGGATCTTTCGGCATGCCTTCATGAAGTTCTTCTCCATCTCTTGAGCAAGATCCATTTTTCCGATCAGCTCCTCGTCATCGGGTGGTTGAGGTCGTTCTGGGATCCAGACCTTGAACTCATCGTTCCAGAACCAATCCAGGTTCAACGGAGTGCTTCCGCTGCCTTTCCTGCCTCTCGTTCCTCGTCCTTCCGGATCTCGTGCGGCCTCTTCTCCCGGAACCGCCCTTTCCGTTCTTCGGCACTCCTCTTCCCACAGCCTCTGATCCCTTAGCTCTGGATCCTTCTCTTCTCCTGGACGTTGAACTTCTCGCTCTTGCCGTTGAACTCCACCCTCACCTGGTAGTAGAGCTCGACCCCGAGGTCCACCGCCTTCTTCCCTTCTTTGCCGTAGAGGAACTCCCCCAGCAGCTCGTAGAGCTCCGTGATCATGTTGAAGAGCTCGGCCATCATCTTGCCGTGCTGCTCCCCGACCATGTCCTCCAACTCCTTGTTCTTTCGCCTGTGGAAAACCAGGTTCAGGCCCAGATACCTCTCCACCATTCGCCATTCTGGCGCCTTCCAATTCCGTCATGAGGTCCCTCTTGACCTCACTCCAGAACTCACTTCGCTGACTGCTCGCCGCCTCCGGGTGCCCACCAATCTCCCGACCATGCCCAGGAAGATCTCCCGCAAGAGGGCCCCCTTCTCCATTGTTCTCATCCTTCGCGATCTCGACCATCTTCGAGTTCTCGGATCCAGGGACCTTGGGCAGGTCTTCCGGCCTCATAGCCTGCAGATATGCTTCATCCACAGCCCGTTGGCTCCAGAAAGGATTTACCTCCACCCGCCGTTCCCCAGCTTCTCCTTGCCTTCCCCGAGCGTCTCGCCCTTCACGAGGTCCTCCGGCTCCAGGATCTTCCTCCGGGTTCTCCTCGATCTGGCCCTCCAGCCTGGCGACCATGATGCCTGGGTCCGCAGACCTCGTTCTCCGCCTTCTCATCCCCGCATCCATGGCGAGGTTCAGCACCGGGTTGGGCTCATAACCCTTGCTATGCGCAGACCGCGCTTTTCCTCTGTTCCTTGATTCAAAGGGGCTTCGGTAACCCCATGTTTGCAACCTACCTCAACGGGCTCCGAAAGAGCATTTTGTTCAGCAACCAGCGAAAATTATTGGTGTTTTGGGAAACGGCGTTAATTTTACATGTCGGAAGGTCCAGGTATATGTATATAATATGGTGTTTCCTTCTGAGCACAAGAAAATGGGATCATTCCTAAACAGAACGGGTCAAGCGACCCGAAGTTGAAAGGGTCCTTCTTGAAGGAGGCTCCAGGTGGAAACCGCGCGAATCTGGGCAGTTTCGAAACCCGAGCGGACTTCTGGTAAGATGGCTATGGTTTATGTAGGCCTTGGTAGCTCAATGAGTTTTCAGGTAGATGAAACGACACCCACTAGAATAGATCCATTTTGGGGATTTGGGATTCCCGAGTCGGGTTTGGGTGCTCACAGGAAAGCCTCCAATATGGCCAATATGGCTCCCATTCAACCCTGGCAGTGTACAAAAATTCCAAAGGAAAGTGATTGCATGCCAACCTTGCATAACGCCGCGCTCCGCTTGCTCATAGCCAAGATGCCCGACCTCAGCTGTGTGAGTCTCGATTCGGCACACTAACCCTTCCACGAACATGGACCCCACTAGGTCTTAGGAACCCACTGCTTGGGTGTTCAGCCAACTTCGTTAAGTAGGTTGAAACCATAGTTTTAACTGGGGTAACTGGGGTTAGTCCCCGTTTAAGCAGGGTTACAACCTACTGTTGTGTTAAGTTGGTTGCACACCAACCAGGAGTCTTGGCCCTCAAGTGGTCTTGGCCCTCAAGGGGTGCACGGAACACTCTATTTTGTGATTATGTTTCACTCTTAGTCCATAAAAGATCAATGTAGCTTCAGAGGACCCCACCAGAAACATGGGTGAATTACTCTCAGGGTACAAACCATATGCACATAGCCCTACTCGGTTCGACAAGTGTATGGCCTTGAGGGTCAGGTAGCATGGGATGAACCATCGAGCTTGGACATGTCGCCTTTGTTCTCCAAATTGGCCGAAGGCTCCTTCAGCTTCCCTCTATTTGGTCTGAGGGGTTTCCCAGTTTCCCTCTACAAAAGCCAGGGGTTCAAATCCCCAATCCAATCCCAAACCACCAACTAAGGGTTACCTGAGGTAAGCATGCCACGCAAGAGACAAAAAACAAGAATGCAAAAAAGGTTGGGCTTCCGTGCCCGGAGGGGTTTGGGGACAAATTATTGCATTTGCTCAAGTCCCCTGGAACGAAATAGTTCCAGCAGTGATACATTTCTTTAAAAACAAGCGAAACAAGAGGGAAACATGTATATGAGCCAGCGTCTATATTTGCTGTGTGGGGTGTATTCATTCTACTTTTAGTGAGTCCTCCCCTATCGTTCTCCACGTTTCGCGTGTTCGTGCTGTGCCCGATGAACCCTCTGCAGGGATCGCGCGCCTCGAAGCGCTCCCACTGTGGCGCCGTGCGAATTTGTAAAGCGCCCGATGAACCCTCTGCGAGGATTGCGCGTGCCACAGCGCCCTCGCTGTGACGCCGTGCGAATTTTAAAACTGCCCGATGAACCCTCTGCAGGGATCCTGCGCGCCCAAGCGCTCTCGCTGTGGCGCCGTGCAAATTCGTAAAGTGCCCAATGAACCCTCTGCGAGGATTGCGCGTGTCAAAGCGCTCTCGCTGCGACGCCGTGCGAATTTGGAAAGTGCCCGGTGAACCCTTTGCAGTGATCCTGCGCGCCCAAGCGCTCTCGCTGTGGCGCCGTGCAAATTCGTAAAGTGCCCAATGAACCCTCTGCGAGGATTGCGCGTGTCAAAGCGCCCTCGCTGCGACTCCGTGCGAATTTGGAAAGTGCCCGGTGAACCCTCTTCGCGGTGACCACGCGTGCCCAACAAACTTTCTACGCAAACCCCTATAGCGCCGCGCGAACTCGAAAAGCACCCGACAAACTTTCTACGCAAACACAGCACTGGAACCACACGCGTAGTCTTTTGTAAGCAAATGCACTAGGCCTCACATTTGCAACTCGGGCCAATGCTCGGGGTATCGACGGGGTATCGACCGGGGTATCGTTCTGGGCGTGTGTCGCGTGACGAAAATTTTCACAATTTTCCATAAGCTGTTAGAGCCAAGCAAACACACAATAGCCTTCTCTGCCTTGCGGTAATCATATATCAGTCTTGGCGGCTTGCTTGCTGGCAGCAACCTCAAGGTCGCAAGTCGCAACTTTCACCACAAGCGCAGTGCACAAGTTACACTTCGGCAGCTCCAGCTCGAAGGTCGTAGCTTGCGGCGGTCACGTGTCAGTCTAAGCGGCTTTTGCTTGCTGGCAGCAACCTCCAGGTCGCAAGTCGCAGCTTTCAGTACAGGCACGGTACACAAGTTAGACTTCGGCAGCTCCAGCTCGAAGGTCCAGCACAAACCATGTTCAGGGGTATCGTTTTTTGTGAGTCCCCTACCGTTCTCCAAGGAAAATGCAAAAAAAAACCAGTATTGAATGAAACGCCGTTGATAAAGTGGTCTTTGATAATTCTGAGGTTGACTCATATATATATATACACATATTAGTTTCGAACAACATTGAGCTTTGCTTCTCGCATTCCAAAAACTTGCTGAGTTCACAGCTTGAACTCTTTAGCGAGACACCCTTGAAGAACATGAGACGTTTGGCTCAAGCGGCTGCGACTAACCAAAGAGACTTCGGAAGCCAAAGGCTTGAGATTGGATTGGCCAGAAAAAAAAGGGGATTCGTACACTATGAATGGTGTTGTTTCCAACCTTTCTTTTGGTGTTGAAAAAACAACATGTTTCGAATGGTTGCAACATGGAGATCTTTCAAGGAGCCCTGAACAAAAACTGTTTACCGCACAAAGGGACCAAGCCCAAGAAGGGCTTATGAAACGGAACTCAGGTTTTGAAGAATCCTCAAGACACACACCCGGCAATTGACATGATGCGACGTCTTTTGCTTGGCGGACCTACCCAGCATGGAGCTCGGCGTTCTTCTTGGCTAAAAACATATAGACACCCCCACCCGAAAAAGGGTTCCCCATGGTTCCGGCGTTCTTCTTGGGCTCACCTTAAAACCCCCAAAAAGACCTTAAAGATTGAAACCCACCAAAACAGGGTTGTCCCCTAAAAAAAAGGATTAAACCCGCCAAAAAGGGGGGGGGGTCCTCCCAAAACAAGTTAAAACCCGCCAAAACGGGGTTTTCCTCAAGAAATCCGCTACACACGTGGTTCCTTCCAGAAAAAAAACACCAGCCAGCCGCTTTCTTCTTTAGTGCTGTCGAGGGGGCCGTGGAGCGGTAGGCGCCGCCGGGGACCTTCTTCTTGCCCCGAGCTCTGGGACCCTCGAGGTCCTCGTCCTGCGGAAGGGCTGCTCGGAGGGCCGAGGGCTCGAGGAAGTCTCGGAAGGAGAAAAACCCCAAATGAAGAAGTCCCCCACCGGGTCGTGTTGTTGTTCATGTGTGTTTTTGGGATTTTACGTTGAAACTTGGCACGATCATCCACTTTGGTGAGAGTCTAGGGGTTGATTCCTTTCCCATTCTTGTCAGGCATCCTTTCAACAACCAGATCCGTTTCCCTGGGTTTCTGAAGGTTTTCTAGAAAGATTCGGATTCTGGTACCCTCCAGATCCAAGGCGGTCCGCTAGAATCCGGAGGACAAATGTTCAACCCAATTCAGCCACCAAGCGAATCTTGACCACAAACTTTTATGTAAACCCAATTCAGCCAAGCCAATTACGCTCGACCCAGCCCAGTCTCACAACAAAGCCAAGATTTTCAGCCAATGTGAGTTGAGTGAGGCGAAAGAGGGAAACCAAATGGCCATGGGTCAAAAGCCAAATCGTACCCCCAGTGAACATCCCAATCCCAACCAAAATAGGTTCTAAAATGCGTGGTGAATTCACCTACACCAAAATGGGATCCCATTGGTTTTGATCCACAGCCAAATGAACATGCTCAAGCTAGGTCCTCCAGTAGAGAGGTTAGAACAAGGGTACCCTTTTTTCTGTCTAGGGAACCCTCCCCCAAAAAAGTTGGTAAAAGGGCACTACTGAGGGACCTAGAGGGCAAACTTTGGTGCCAATGGGTCGACGTTGATGCTCTTGGGCTTGTGGTCACTGCGTCACGCGAGAGCTCACGATCAGCTTTCATGGCTCTGATGTCCAAAGCAGCGTCAGTGCCAGCATTCTTGAGTGCTTCTGCTTCAAGTGTCAAAGCTCATCTTTGTCCCTCCAGATCACCCCCGCCCAAAGGAAACTCACTCCAAAGGGCCCAAAAGGTGAT
The DNA here is from genome assembly GCA_963377175.1 of Effrenium voratum. NCBI lineage: Eukaryota > Dinophyceae > Suessiales > Symbiodiniaceae > Effrenium > Effrenium voratum. Next base: position 783,767 of record CAUJNA010002446.1, on the reverse strand, counting down.
GGTTGCAGCCAATCCGAGCCAACCCGTCGGAGGCCAACAAACGGGTCTCGTTTTCTGCTGTGCACCTGTTCTGAGGCTACCATGGGCTGCCACCAAAAAAAACACTCGAGCGGCTCGTCTGTTTTTGGGGAACCCCCACAGTTGGGGGGGTTCCTTTTGGTTTTCCTTTCAAACCAACCAAAAGAAACTTCCCCCAATCAGACAACATACTGTGGATGGGCGATGCACCACCTAAGAAACCTTGGCATGATGATTCCCCTGCAAATATCAAAGACAACCCCATTTGTTTCTCAGTTGCTTTCTGCTCCCCTGCTAAAAGTTCAACTTGTAGTGGTTTAATGGAAAGCCCACTAGTTGGCAAAAAGTTAAAGTCCGAACATCCAAGCAAAATACACCAAAGGTGTGCAATCCCTACTTGTTCTAGGTCCTCCAGTAGAGAGGTTAGAATAAACATATCAACTTTTTGTCTGTAGTCTATTTTAGGGTCCCGAACCCTCCCAACCAAAAAAGAAACGATAAACGGGCTCCTGAAGATAAACCCCGGCGCAGCCGTCGAACATGTTGGCCAGCAGGGGGTTGGCCTTCTTTGCGTGCGCCTCATCGGGGACATCGGATCACGTTGCAAGCGTTTGCACTAGGGTCCAGGTGCCTTTTTTTTTGTTGCGATTTTCCACTTGCACCGTTTGGGGTTGGGGTCTCAACACCTGGCTTCTGGATTGGTTCAACTTCTAGGTCCTCCAGATTTGAGAGGTTAGAATGAGGGTGCCAACTAGTTTTGCTGTAGTCTATTTTAGAAGGAGAACCCTCCCCAAAAAGGGGAGAAGGGCACTACTGGGGGACCTAGACTACATGTGCAACCCATATCCCCTTAGTACCAAAAAGCAGTGGCTGGGATCCGGGTGCTGGAGAAAGGCTTCTGAATACTAACTATGCTTGAGAAACAATCTTAGCTTTCAATTGCTTTTGCGCCCCCTGCAAAAAATGCCAAAATATGTCCGGTAGTGAAATCGATTCCCTTTAAAACCCATGCACAAGGGAAAATAAAACATATTCTTAAGCAAAAGGAGTGACATCGATTTCTTTTAAAACCCACAAGGAAAACAAACACATATTCTTAAGCAACGCGAAGTTGAGACACCTCCGTCTGTGGTGCTTTTTGAGGTAAGACAACCACCATTTTCGTCCGCCTACATCCCCTTATTCCACTTTGCCAGGCCCCTTGAAAGACTGAAATTATGCTGGTGGTTCACGGCTCCACACCAAGAGGGATTGCCCTGTCAGCAAAGAACGTTGGTGGTGGAAAGGGCAGCGGCAAGGAAGACGGAAAGGAAAGCAGGTAAAGAAGTGGAGGCGACTCCACGGCAACTTTACCGGAGAAGCCCGCTGGAGGTGAGGCCGTGGCATTAGGTCAAGAAGCGAACTTGAAACAAATCACGTCGTCCCCAAAGAGGAAATCCGACCAAATCAAAAGGAACGACACCGCCCCTGCACCCACAACAACAACCAACACACGCACAGAGACGGAACAAAACAGCACGAACACAGGTCTGGCACACAACCGGAGACAAGTTGAACAAAGGAAGCCACCCAGGGTGTCGCACAGGGGGCCTGGAAAATGTAAAAAGCAACTTATGCCCTCTTCCCTCTACTCCAAATACCCGCTTTTTTCAGGGTATGATGTCGACCCTTTACCCAAAATCGAGGTATTTACCGTGGAAAGTCAGGTTTTCCCAAAACTACCCTGAAAAAAAAGCAGGTATTTGAGCTAACTAAGACTTATACCCACATCGATACAACATGTATCCGGTGATAGATTCCCTCTGAAAACAAGGAGAAAAGAAAACAGTACCCGTTTGTCGGTTTTAAAGAGAGCGAAAGGAATCCCGTGGGGTGGGCGGGTTCCCCTAAACAGAGACAACCTGGAACAGCTGCCTGCAGCTTGTTTTCACATCAACTGCTGCCTTTTCGGAGGCTAAAGTGTCTGGATAAAAGAGAGTGCAACTGAGCTATCTAGGCACCCACCCACCCTCCCACCCACCCACCCACCCACCCACCCACCCACCCACCCACCCACCCACCCACCCACCCACCAACTGGGTCGAAAAAACACCCACGCCGCTGTCTAAGCCACCCACCCTGTTCCGAGAAAAAGAAGAAAAACACGGCACGGCGACCCACCCATTGGCCTCCTTCAGGGTGGGAGAGCCGCAAACCAAATCGAACCTCAGCGCAGGACGGGGGGGGGGGGGCTTGCGGGGTCCGTTGGGCTCACGCGAGTTGGATTGGCCCCCCAAAATGGCTCGCACTTGTTTCGTGGCCACAACTGGCAACCAAAGCCAAGTGACCAAAGTCCAATTCAGAACTCAGAGGTTCGACATGAACACCAGCCAATTTGTTGGGTGCCCTCATTTCGATCCACATGGTTTGCCCACTTTGACTCATGAAATCTAGTTGCGAGGACTGTGTTCACTTCACGGGTTCTTCAGCACCCGTGAATTGGTTGAACAGGCGGCGTTGAATAAGAGGTCTGGAGCTCGAATAAAATACCCACGCCGTTGCGGACCAAACCAAACACTAATGTCACTAATGGGTTATTCAGCACCAAGGAATTGGGGAACCACCCTGGGACAACGGATTAGATACTTAGACAAATTTCCGCTGTCATTTGAACCTCGTTTGGCTGCCCTTTAAAGGGTAGGGGCAAGTTGGAAACAAAAATCAGGGGTCCCTGCCTTGCCAGATATTTCCCCTCTTGGGCAATTCAAAGCCTTACATGCTGAAGCCACATTTCTTCAAACAAAATCCTTGTGGCGGCGCCCCACTGCAGTTGTACCAACGGGGTTATTGGATCATTATGCCTCAAAATCATTGTATAAGGGTTGGTTTGTTTGTTTAAACCTTAGTCGGCTTTTGGACTTATTTGTTTCTAAGATGTGGCTCAAACCAACTCATGCTTGTAAACACGGGATGTACCAACAACGCAATAAAAAAGGCTCCTACCAGCGTCTTCTTGATCAAGGTTGCCTTGTTTGACCCAAGTTGGGTGCATTTTAATTTTGGGTGCTCGGGGGACCATGGTGGACCTGGCGAACTTTTCTGCCGCGGCACACATCTTGGGAGTCAGCGACATGAGGCGCCCCCGCCAAGTCGCGCTTTCCTAAGCTTCCGGAAGGGGGATTCATGTCGCGGGATTCGGCTGATCCAAAGGTCCGTGTTGACCCCGGATGAAAACAAAAACCTCCTGTCTATTCATATGGGGGTGTTTCTCCCTGGTTTTAGTGGGGATTTAGACCACTTTTGGAGGGGAACACCCCCATATTAATAAACAGGGGTTTATTAATCCGGGGTCAACATTACATGGGATTCCGGGATGACCCTTTGCTTTTTGTTGGCAAACCGCGAACAAAACAGCATGATGTTTCCCACAAAACGGGATAAAGTTACCTATGGTCATTTGGGTGTCAGGAGCTTTGATCGGCCCCCCACGTGCAACACCCCATAAAACTAGGATTGACATCTACCTTTGATAATTTTGGTCACCTTTGGCGGGGTCCGAAATGCATCCTGTAAGGGATTCGGCTGAAACAAGGCTCCCCATATTTCTCCTTTACACATCACCTCTACCGAAAAATAACCGTGTTTTCCGAATACGCCTGGAAATAATGAACCTGTCGAGTGATAGCTGTTTTTTTGCATCAACCTGGATTTCTGCTTCCTTCCAAGACAAAACAAATACGCAAACACTCCAAGCCCGGCGCACACACCACCGGGCTCCAAGCCACTGGAGGTCTTGAAACAGGGGACACCAAAAACCAGTTGGCAACATGTGGCTCTCCCTTGAATCAACTCCAATCCAGGAACAGGTCGGACATCCAGGAACAGGTCGGACATGAAACAAAACAACCCCTCGCAAATGGAAGATCGATCCTGCGGAAGGCCTGCTAACAACGGTTTGCATTTGCTGTTTCGCCCCCTGGGAAAATGTGAAATAGGGGTGGTTTCACATTTAATCACCCTCTAAGCCAAACCAATCTAACCCACCAACTACGGAAGGACGAAATCTACTCAGGAAACCCACCGGAATGATTCGAGTCTCCAACGCAAATACCAGTAACACAACTGGTGTCAACCCTTTCATTTCCTGGTGCCGTGCCGGATTTCGCCAGCCTCCAAACCAACTGGGCTGTTCCCACATCTCCCGCTAAAAGTTTTCAACACTTTGGGTGGGTCAAATCGCAACTTTTAAACACTGAAAGCTGAAAAGCTAAGGAACCGGATGGCTGGGAGCCACCAAGCCAGCTAAGGGTTCCCATTTAGAACTCGAGGGAGCCAGCGAGTCGTCGCCGGGTTGCGGCGCACCGCGCCCTCGCCGAGGTCGTCATCTTGGAGGCTCAGGCCGGCACAGCCCCGGAAGATGTGCTCGTGCACACCTCGCGATCCAGTCGACTCGACCACTCGGGGACCCCTTTGGGCTCGGTCCTTTTGACTGGGTTGACGTTGGAAGGGGAGCATTTGGTCTTCAACTTTTGGCAGTTGAGTGAGGATTTCAACCACTAAACCACAACAAGCAAAAATGTAAAAATGTTTCCCAACAACAACCATGTTGATGGGAAACAATCCATTTTAGGGATTCCTTGGACTGGAGTCTTGAGTACTCCGAAGTCACCCAAATCCAGCAAGTCTTCCCCATCAATGTCGGCTAAACAAGATCCATTTGTTTTCTCCAGAGGTTGACCGGGTCCATTCACATTTGGAACCAGGCATTTCACGGCTCGAAGTATTTCCCAGGGTGAATTGTGAACCAGACCAGCGGCCATTCTTTTTAAAGCAACAAAAAAAAAAAATGACTCATGAATGGACTAATTGATATAATATTAGATATAAATGAATAATAACAATAGTTGTTTATGAACTATTAGCAACAACTCCTTCTTTTGTGCCTCCACCACATTGCTCAAACCTCCACCCCCAACTGGATTGAGAGCCCAAGTCCCGGCCGAAGCCAATCAAGCATTCGGGCAGCACTGGAGGTCTGAGTAGTCAATTGCCACAGGGAAACCAAAACAACTCCTTGCGTTTGTAGCCTGTACCAAATCGAGAATGAGGGATGTCCGCTCCCAAGGTTTGCCTTTTGAGGCTATCCCTAACCTTCATTTCTTTGAAGCGAATTCGCAGGGACAAAGGGGAACCACGGGGATGATGTGACTGGGAAACCCAGCCAACAACCCTGTTTACAAAGGCTCACTAACAGGGCTCCCCTTTGAACATGGCCCCACCAAGAGCTAACTTCAAATTGGCAACCGAAACGCAATCTTTTACAAAAACACCGCAATGGGAATCAACCTGAAAGCAAACTGTCGCTTCATCGGCAAAATGTACTCTCCATCTGCGCATACGCCCCCTTGAGAAAGCATCCAGCAATGATAGAGTCCCTTTCAAACCAACCGGGGGGACAACAAAACATATAAAACCAACAAATAAGGAACAGACATCAAACAAATATGGCCACGGGTCAAAATCCCGTACCCCCCAGTGAACATCCCAATCCCCACTAAAATAGACTAAAACGGGTGGTGCACGTACCCCAAAATGGTACCATTGGTTTTGACCCACAGCCATATACTTCAGCAACTAGGAAGGTCTTCTCCCCAAAAACCCGAAAACGTCACCAAGCGCCATCGCCACGGCTTTTCCAAGCCCCGGGCAGTGCTTGTCTTGGTGCTTCTGCTGAAACTCCTGCTGAAGTCCCGGACCCAAACAAAAACCCGACCGCAAGACGAGCTTCTCTCCAAAGACCCGCGTGACTTTTTGCCGGGTGTGGTAGGGTATCTAGGTCAGAGAGGTTAGACTAAGGGTACCAACATATACTAATTTCTAGGTCTTGGATGGCAGTGCCTGGAGTCTCCACCATTTGAACTATATACCCAAAATTGAGGGGTCATGACCCCATTTTCAAAAATTCATGGAGACTCCAGGTGAAGCGGGTGTTTTGTGGGGTATCTAGGTCCTCCAGATTTGAGAGGGTAGAATAAGGGTGCTGTTTTTGTCTATTTCAGTGGGGGAACCCTCCCCAAAAAAAGGACAAAAGTTGGCACTACTAGGGGACCTTGGTATGATGGCAAAAACAAAGGAGGTGTTTGCCTTGGCTTGGGAAACCTTCATCCAAAAATACAATAGAAAAAGCAGGGATTTGGAGTAGAGGTAAGATAGGCCAACCACCACGAGGACGGAATCCTTGTGTTCCCCCCCTGTTTTACGGGAAGCTAGAAATCCTGACAGCTCACATGGGTGCATCTTTGCTGGGGGCAGCCCCCGTTTCAGTCACACTTCCGCAAGAGGGGATTGGCCAAGAAAGTCCAAACTTTGGTTTGCCACTAGAATGGTCCACAGCTAAAAAGCGACCTCTGGGAGGTATGTTTGGGTTTTTTTTGGGGCTCAAATCAATCTTGATTCTAAGGGTGGAAGTGCATACCCCTTGTTCATACCCCTTCTACAATTCATCAGTGATTCCGTTTCACTGCATAGTAGGTAACATGAGGTAACCAAGGAAACTACATACCCTGTAAAAACCGAGAGGAAAATGGATCGAAGGGTTGCCCACTCTAGTAGCGAAACGGGGTTTTGTGGGATCCTCTGGGTTTGTCATAAGAACAAAAAACAGAAGCTAGAATCAGGGTACCAACTTTTTTCTGTAGTCTACTTTAGTCGGGGAACCTCCCCAAAAATAAGGTGCAACAGGGCACTGCTGGGGGACCTAGGGGAGTCTGGTCTGGTCTCAACATCGCCTCTCGAGATCCCGGCATTCCATTGCCGCGTCCCGCGGAATTCCCTGGAGTTCGAAACAAAGCAGCGCCTGAAACTTAAATCCCGCGATTCAGCTGCACCTCACAAACCGAGAAATACATGTTGAGCGCTGCTCACTTGTTAAACCTATGACGAAAACTGGGAACTCGGAAGGGGGGAAACAGAAGGTCAAAAGGGCGGCTTTGGAGAACTGAGGATAACTTTTGGTTCTACCAACTTACCAACATGATAACAAACTACCTACATAAACCAAACCGCTCTCTCATCCCTATGCAACAAGGTAGGAAGCATACCCCCGACCAAAGTGGACAATAGCAACCAGTTTTTGACCGCTGCTGATATGGGTGTCGCTAGCTTTTCTGGGAGTTACCACCTGTTTCACGTTTTGGGGATGCTCGAACAAGAAATTCAAGGGGAGAAACTGCCCATATTTTTGGGGGGGTCCCTCATTTACAAACCGGCAAGCACCTGAACGCCAAAAAAGAAAACATGTGTACCAATTAGGATTGTCTGAAATCGCACGTGCCAATTAGGATGGGCTACATGTTTACTGGGCTGTCAGATCCCCTGCTAAAAGTGAACACCTTTTAGCGGGTTAAATGGAACCTCGCGACTAAACCCTAAAACTCATTCCTCCGCAGGGTAGCCGTCCACGTCCAAAATGCCTTAGTGTACTCAGGAAACGACACCTCAATGCAGCGGCCACCTAAACCCTAGCCTAAAAACCGAGGGGAACCGGACGGCTGGGAACCGACCCTGAAAGCCCACCCGGTGGAATCTTGGCCCACGAAAAACCGGGGTCCCCCAGTCACTAAGTTGGTTGAACATCCAAAACAGGCCTTTGTTCGTTCCCTTCGAGGGAGGGCTGGAGGGTCCGGGACCTTTTTTTGTTTTGTTTTTAAGCGAGTCTTCAGTGGCGTGGCGTTTCTGACGGACACACAAACTGGTAGCTTTCCTTTTGGCTTTCCTGTAGCCCTGAACAGGCCGAACAAAGGGAAGAACCCCTTCATTCACACAACAGGGGCACCCTCGAGAAAGCACAGCGCACACCAAAATGGCATACTTCCGTTTTATATTTCGTCAACCTTGAAATATGACATTTGACATGTGTCTTAAAGCACGCCCCCTCCCAGAAAGAACGACCCCCCAGCCCACGAACAAGAGAGGCCCTCACAAGCGCAGGCCCTGCAGCTCAGCCGATTCACCAGTCCTCCATCTTGTCGCTGCCGCAAAGAACCCCGGCAAGCGGAGTGTCCTAACACGTTCAGGAATCAAGGCGACCAACCCTCGTCAAAATACTCGCGTTTTGGAAGAGCCCAAAAGAGGTGCATCCCCCCCACTTTTTCTAAGCATGAACAGGACCAGAAAGCCTGACCTAAAAAACATGCCGAGCGCAGCGCAGACACCCAGGGTTGAAACATAAGCTCCCACTACAGGACATGCTGACCAATCCCAAGCCTGCTTCCGATTCATCCAAAAGGACGGTAACTCCCAACTGGCTGGTCAAAACCAATGGTACCATTTTTTTAGGGGTTGAGTCCCCATTCTTTCCCACCATCGTTCTTTTCAAAAACCGGCAACTTTCCCTGGGTTTCCAAAGGTTTTCTAGAAAGAAGGATCCCTGGAAAGAATGGAAATGGAAGGTACCCCTAGAATTTTGGGGAAATCCATTTCATTGGGATGTTCACTGGGGGTACGGGCGGCCAACTCACTGTTCATCTACACGGCCTCCCAAGCAACGGTGGTAGCTCACAACAAAGCTCGTAGTGTTCCCAAGGTATTTTGGCTTGTGCCAACCAGGGGTGGCAAAACGCGGCAAGGGAGCTACTCCAATATGAGATTCGCGGACCTCCAAATTTGTCCAAAGTGAAGATTATGTGTTGATCCCTCCGACAAAATGGAGTGAACAAGGCCCTGTGACTCCCCCTGTACCTGTCTTGGCAACCAAGGGAACCACCCTTTAAAAGCCTTTCGTGGGCTGGATCGAAGGGTTCGCTTGGGATCTACGGGGTCGAGCCATGACTAGAAGGCCTTGAATCCATGGAATGGGCGTGCGGATTCGGGACAAGACCCAATTCAGATTTCAGTCATGATCCTTGTGTACTTGTTCAAATGAACCCCCTTATGCCGCAAGAAAGAACTTTCGACGGGATTGGCACGGAAAGTGGCTGGCCCAAAACCCAGCTCTCGCTAGAAAAGAATTGGACCCCTTCTTGGTGTCCATTTTCAGTGGGTCCCCAACCCACCGTTTACACATACCTGGACCTCCAAATACCCTTAAACATGGGATGGTTGCCTGCCTTTACCAGGAAAATGGATCCACTGGGTATGCCCCAACCATAAGTTTGTAGCACAACGCGGCAGCTACCTAGACCCCATTAGCTCGCATTCCCGTAGCCAACTGGCTGATATGAGCTCGCTGTTTGTCCTTGCCCCTTCGCTCTCCGGCGACTCCCCCCTGTTTCGAGGTCCTGCACGTGCGGAGCGCCCCAAAAGTTCCTGGGCCGTGACCAGCGCTGGTCTCGAGCCGAGCCAAGGAGCCGGTGAGTTTCCTCCCACGAAACATCTAGGTCCAGTGGAGAGGTTAGGAAAAGGGCCAACTTTTTCTATTTTAGTAGTACCCTTTTTTTCTGCCGTCTATTTAGGGCAACCCTCACCCTCCCAACCCAAAAAACAAACGCTACAAAGGCACCGAGCTGAAGAAAAACAACTCGACACATGGTTGCCGGCCGGCCGGCCCACGTTTCGCTTCAGCTCACGAAGCCAAACCGCGAGTTGGACATCAAGGCCTTTGAAAGAGCACTGGAAAGGGGAAGCGCCCGACCCGGCTCCGGTTTTCGATTTTTTTTTCGGGGCCGTACAGCCGTTTTTTTGAGACCCGACAGGGCCTTTTCGGTTTTTTTTAGGGCCGTACAGCCAGGTTTTGAGACCCCGAATTTCCGAAACACCGTGAAACACCTCAAAGGAATGTCTAATGGAGGGGTCGGGTCCATTGAAAGCCGAAGCCGATCGGAGCCTCTGGGTAGATACCGTGCCTGCACGAAACCCAATTCGCAAATTGAAACCTTTCTTAGGTGGTGCAGAATTTCGCCCATGCGGAGTAAGTTGGGTTGCGCTCCTTGTTGGGTTGGAAAGCCCAACAAAAGACCCAGGGCTGCCCGAAAAAGTTTGGCAAGCTGTGCCGCATATGGTTAGTCTGAGTTCGTGGCGCATTAGCCTCTGGTGCAAACATGATGCAAAACGGTTGGTGTCTTCCAGGCTTGGAATTGGGATAAGCATCCAGCAAATATCTGGCAAAAGAACTTTACCTTGTCCACTCGAGTAACATGAACACGTCATCTTTCCAACCCCGGGTACGGTAGCAGCAAGAAACAAATCGTCTTTGCAGCCCCCGAACCCAAAAAACGACCAGAGCCAAACAAACCTACGAACCTAGAAACATGCCAACAGTGACGTAGTCAATGACTAGGTCCTCCAGTTTTGCGAGGTTAGAATAAGGGTACCGTTTCTTTTTTCTGCCGTCTAGTTTAGTAGGGGCACCCTCTCAACCAAAAAAGAAACGGCAAAAGTTGGCACCAAGCTGGGGGCCTAGATGACGGACCCCGCCAAGCGCCCGATGTCCTAAAGCCATGTTCGCCGCTCCAGGCGTCCAACACCCGCAAGGCTGACTCTTGGTACCAAGAGGGTGATGGAGGCTTCGGCTGTTCCATTTCACCCGCTAGTTACAACCTTTTAGCGGGGGATCCGAAAGCATTTGGCTGTGGTTGTCAAAACCGGTTTGGGATCCCATTTTGGAAATGGTGGGTGAATTCACCGCGCACCTATTTTAGTGGGGATTGGGATCTTCACTGAGGGTACGGGATTTTGACCCATGGCCATTTTTTCTTCCCACTTTTTTCTTCCCACCCAGAGGCTCCCATTCGAAAGCCGAAGCCAGGAGCCTCTGGGCACTTAAGTTCATGGACTCTTCATGTCACTTTTTGGGGTTGGACAAATTTATTGGTAAATACAAGTTTGAACTTTTGTTGGCCAGTCCACTCAGGAAGTCAGACTTTACTTGATCACTGCCAAAACTCTATTGGCCATTTAACATGTGCTTCTACTTGGTCTTGCGATATTGTAAAGTCTTACTAAGCACTAAAAATGGTCCAACCCCAAAAGGTGACTACCTGAACCCTCAAACTACCCATAAAAATTGGATATCACCAACCATCATTTTGGGGGTCATTGACCCATTTTTAAGTTGGAATTTTGAAGGTTCAGGTAAAGTCCAGTCAAATGCCCAGAAAAAAAAACGGCAGAAGGCGCCCGTCGGCCCGGTCCGAGCTGCCGCTTGCTGCGGCTGCGGCCGTCGCCCTCGTCCTCCGCCTGCGCGCTGTAGCCCGCCAAGCCTGGAGGAAAAAAAAAAAGGCGAAAGAGCCAAGGTCATCGGACCAAGAAATACAAAGGTCCACCTCTTGTGGCCATTCTACTGCTACCTTCCCCATTCTTTCCAGGGATCCGAATCTTTCTAGAAAACCTCCGGAAGCCCGGGGAAACGGCCGGCTTTCGCAAAGAACGATGGTTGGAAAGAAGGGAATCAACCCTTAGAGCCATGATTAAACGGGGACACCCTATTAATCGACCAGGGGTTTAATCCGGGGTGAACCTTAGGTGATACTTGAGCTTCCATTTGGTTTTTGCGGCCCCCATGGAAAAATGAGACAATATGTCCAGTTGTGAAATCGATGCCAACTTTAAAACCAAGAGGGAAAAATCAAGCAAATAGTATTAAGCAAATGGTTGAAAAACAAAAAGGTCAACCTCTTGGAGCTATGATTGAACATGGCCAAAAAAGGGTTAAGGGGAAACCAAAAGCGGTCAACATGTTGATTTGCTTTGGTGTCTTTGGGCAATGAGGTTTGGCTCAACAAAGCGTCGTAAGCCGTAAAGTTCAGGTGCCCCCCTGGTGAGGTCTTTGGTCTCGAGTGGGTTGGTCGCTAAAATGGTGCCAACAAAAGCCAAAGAAAATGCCCCGTCCTGCAATAAGCAGTCATGGCCTACCCTAAGAGTGCAACGGTACCTCACAACGTCCGAAAGGATTTCGATCGGAGATCTCTTAAGGCTCCATTTTGGGGATCCCTTCTTTCGATTGATATTAGGTTCTCCAGTAGAGAGGTTAGAATAAAGGTACCCTTTTTTTCCGTAGTATTTGAGTAGGGGAACCCTACTGGGGGACCTAGCCTTTAAAACCAAGAACCATATTTTGAAATGCAAATGGAAGCTTCGCCGCTCACCGGACCCATGGCGGCTCGCTCTGCGCCGGTTCAGCACTCGATATGCCGCCTTCGAACATCTCGGAGAGGTCGCGTTGCCGTTGCTCGTGCTGGTCCTGGCGAGGCGATTCAAACTTTTCCTCCCGAAGACCCGCCCTGGTTGGTTCAGATGCCACCATGAAAGCAATGGTTGGGTTGATATAAACATATTTTCTGGACTTTATACTTTTGGGTTTGACAAATTTAGTGGTACAATGGCAAGTGTTATTTTTGTTGGCCCACCATATAACCACCATGGTTATCTAAAAATTGCAACAATACCAGCCCTTGGTATGGTGGCAACAAACTTTGTTTTCTGCAGCCCCCTACAAAACAGACCAAAAGGAGCTTCCGTTGCTACACTTGTGTGGTGTTTTTGGGGAACCCACGTTAATCTGCAGGGGGAATATCCCGGTCGGGCTGTACTCAACTAGAGCAGGGCAGGTATACTCTTTTTCCAACCTGTAACATCACGCGCCCAAAGAAAACCCAAGCACACTCGGGCCAACAAGATGTTGTTTCAACCATCTGAACGGGGGGGGGGAAAATAAGACACCCACCTTCTGCAACGGACATTGCGGGATTCCGGGTTTCGATGAATTAGTTTTTACCAGTTTTGCCAACTGGTAACATTGCCAAATCCCCTTAGGATACCAAAAGGATGCTGATTGAACAATACTTCGGCATCTGGGGTGCAGGGAAAATTGTTCAGAACCTTCTGCTTCATGTTTTTGTCTACCTAAGGACTCACATATTTTTGGAGAAGACCCCAAAGAGCATAGCATGCACCACAGCCCGTCAGGGACTCAAGGATTCACCGTTTGAAGTGCTCCAAATCAGAATATTTAGGGCTCCCCGCAATTTAAATTGCCTAAACAATGTGGAAGAACGGGGTCCAACCAGGCAACCAACCTCAACTCACCAGGCAACCCGACCACCAACCAAATGGACCAACGACGGAACACCAACGAATAATAAACCATGGCTTGTCGAGGAGAAAACATACCCACAAAACATACGCGTCGCCCACAAGGTCGTATTATGTTGTATGATGTTGGCGGCAGGTGTGTCATCGGCAAACGTATCCGGCTTTCAGGCACTTTAGGGTTGAGGCTTAGGGCTTTTGGGGTTTAGGTTTAGGGTTGTTAGGGATTAGGGTTGTTAGGGTTTAGGGTTTTTACGGTTTAGGGTTTAGGGTTAGGGCCTAACGGTTAGGGTATTTTGGGTTAGGTTTAATGTTGGACCTCCTTTACTAATAGTACTCTCTATTGTGGAAACATCTTTTCTAAATCAGAATCGTTTGACTGTTTTAGGGGTCCTCTATTATGGAAAGTGTTTTTCCCGGAAGCAACGCTGGGAAAATATTGGCAAAACACTTGGCAAACAAGTCGTGCAAAAAAACGGGCAAACAAATCCTGGCAAACATTGGGAAATCCTTTTCTTGAAGTGGTCCCCAAACCATCAAATTTAAGATAACTTCTTTACACAAAAGTGCGGGCAAAACAGTCACACAAAGGGGGGGGTGCCCACAAGAGGCCCAGATCCTCTTTAATGCGGCTGTTTTGGGGTCCTCTTTAGTGTCCAACTGGTTTCGGGGGTTGCTGAAAAAAAACGATCCTTGGCAATACTAAAGTAGAATTGGCAATTCTAAAGTAAGTACTGGGAAGCTGAGAGTCAGCCTTGGCAATATTATATAAAGCAGAATTGGCAATACTAAAGTAAGTGCTGGGGATCTGAGAGTCAGCCTTGGCAATACTAAAGTAGAATTGGCAATACTAAAGTAAGTACTGGAAATCTGAGAGGGAGCCTTCGCAATACTGAAGTAGAATTGGAAATGCTAAAGTAAGTACTGGAAATGTTAGAGGGAGCTTTGGCAGAAAAAGGTAGAATTGGCAATACTAAAGACAGTACTGCTCCTCCCAGACCCCCAGGATTTCACTAAAGAGAGTCCCGCCGACTGGTTCCACTGTTCAGGGGGGGGGTAACATTAAAGAGAGTCCAACATTAGGGTTTTTAGGGTTTAGGTTTAGGGTTTAAGGGTCTAGGTTTAGGGTTTTTAGGGTTTAGGTTTAGGTTTTAAGGGTTTAGGTGTAGGCTTTAGGTTTGCTTGGAGATGGCTGTCCGGTGCATCCGAGGCTGGCTTTTCTGGCTAAGGGTTTGCCAAGTTGATGATGGCGGAATAAAACCGAAAAGTCGCCGCGCTCCATGCAAGGGGTGTGGAGCATGGAGCTGGGGTGGGTGTCGGGGGGCTCAGAAGTGCGTTTCTGCTGCGCCTGCCACGCTTCTTGGAGGTCTCCCGCTTGGCCGGTCGCGGGCAACAGGTACGGTTTGGCCGAAAACATACAAAAATAGTACTTTCTGCGATACCAAAGTGGCTGATGACCCATGACTTCTTTATTGCTTTAACAGGGAGTTTGTTTGTTTATGGCAGAAACTGGTCCTACCCAACGGTGCCGTTGCGCCTTGAGGTCCCAAATTCCTCACAGGCGCTTCTCCTTTCTAGTAGGTAACCCTTCGATCCATGCTCAACTCTCGGTATTTCTAGATTTCTGGCTGACTCCCATGGTTACCTAGGTAAATGACGAGAAGCTTCGCCGGGCGAAGCGATTTTCTCAGCCGGAAAGGACCCTCCATGGAAACCCCTCCGAAGCTGAAGCTACCTCAAAACAGGCGGGTACCATATTCAGTGGCACCCAGCGGGCCCGATTCCTCTGCAGCGAAGTGCTGTGCCCAGAAAGGGGAACCTGAGGTTGGAAACATTCTTGCTGTTCGACTTCCAGGTCATGGGCCAAACTAGTCGCCGCCAGACAGGTCTTAGACCTGGTGTCCATGTACCAGGGCAAGCCATGGATGTACTTGTCCTTGACCCACGGCCACATCAAACTTTTGGAGTTCGAGTCGAAGTATGGAAGCTTGCAGGCCCCCGAAAAACTGGAATGGGGCAGACCAGTTTTCCCGCTTCCAAGTCTGGTTGTCCATCCAGTGGATTTCAGCTGGAAAACCACGTGTCCTTTTCTTGAGGGTACTTGATTTTAGTTCAGCTCGTTTCTGGCCAGTTTGGTGGTTCAGGGGTGGTTTCTCCTGTACCCACAAGAACCAGAGGTCCAATTCCCGAAGCCAGCAAGCCACCAAAGGCCTAGCTGATTCTAGCGTCTCTTTTCTCTCCCAAAAAGAGTCGAACAAAGCAGGAACAAGGTCCCCAAGGTCGGTTTCGGGGAGTACTGACTAAGCCCCTTGAAGCCAAATGGCGGGGTACGCTGGATATCAAACCCAAGTCAGGGTTAGCGCGGGGCTTCGCCGCATTTTTCCCCACTCCCGCCATCCTTGTGCTCCGACATCTTGTTGCTTCCGCAGATGATCTTCTCCAGCTCGAAGGTATCTTGTACCTGGGCTCGGATGTCCCCATTCAAAATATTGGATCAATTTACTGGTTGTTTCCATTGAAACGATCGCTTTCGACTGAGGTCCAACCATAGAGAGGGAATTGGAGGAAACCAACTGAAAGAAAAAAAACACCTTCCTTTCGCATGCAGAGAGTCCTCCTCCCTTGTCTTCTGCTATTCCCGAACAACCACTCCTCTGTTTGTTGATCGCCAAAGACACGCGGCCTGCGTGGTGTAAGCACAACCAAATATTCAACTCGCCAAAGGCCAACGCATTTGAAAGAAGACAAAACCTGCCATCCCACTTGGGCGGTCGTTGCCAAGTTTGTACGTTGTAAGGGTAAACGTCCGATTCTAACCCACGAATTAAGTCACCTGTTCAGTGGGGTTGGCCTTGTTTTGGAGGTTGTACACCAAGTGGCGTCTTCCACTTGCTTGGCGAATCGAACAGTAAGTAAGCATCAGCAGGGACCCGCCATAGGGGTGGCTTCGGACCTCCATTTGATGGGTTTGGACCTCAACAAGGCCAATGTGGAGAACCGTTCGATGCTTAGCAAAGGAAATCAAAGTTTTCCAATAAGGTGCTGCACGAAAACGAACAAAACACCATCACACCAACATGTTTTTTTTTTTGTGTTTGCTTCGCCCCAACCAAGTTACACCGGAAGCAAGATGTTCGGATACTTTAGAAAGCGAAACAGCATCATCCATCGACCCTCCTGTAACATGGAACCTGACTGAAAGGTCCCTGAAGACGATGTTCCTTGCAAAGGGACCATTTCTCTGGGAGGTTCCATATGTGGACAGGGTAAGTTCTGTATAAGGCTCACTCCCTAAGTGGATTGGCCGAAAAAAGCCCTCAAACTCTTAATTACCGCTAAAATGGTGCAAAGCCCAGAGAGTGACGATTGAGTCCGAAACGGAACTCAGGAGTGGCTTTACCCGCGAATCTTTTCGCCATACGCCATACTGTGGATGGACAAAATCCGATTCACATCAGTTGGGCGCTGGCTTCTCCATGTTTATCCACCATTGATTGTCGGGCTTCATCTATCCCCATGCAGGTTGCAAGTCCAACTACAAGCCATCACCCCAGAAAATCTGGAATTTGGTCCACCCCACCGTAGGTGGTGGACTCGTGGACCTCTAGGGGCGGCCATAGCAAGGGGGCGCTATCCCTTATTGACCCTATAAGTCCTTATTCAGGGCTTATCAACTTGGCCCTTATCCGGGGATAGCCCCCCACAAAATAGCCCTCATTGATTCGCTTCCACTTGCTGAAGTCCTCTGGAAAAAACACTCAGATATTTCCGGTAGTGAAATGGAAATTCTCTGCAAAACCAACAGGTTTTAGATCAAACACTTATTCATTTCAGCAACTGAGAGCTACAGTAGCTTGGTTGACGTTGGAAGGTTCGCAAAAATTCAATTTTTAGGAGTTCAGTGGATTTGGATTTCAACCACTAAACTGCATAAGCGAAAAGTTTGTAAAACATGTTTCCACGAAACCGCAATTTCCCACTAAACCGGAATTTCAACCACTAAATCACTACTCCACAAGAACCACCACGGCATGGGGCTCCACTCATGGTCTCACCTCCTCCCCGGTGGCTCGCGCCGAGTGCACCGCGTGCCGAGTCGCGTGGGGCGCGCCGAAGAAGCGGCGGGTGCCGACTGCCTTGGCGCCCTCCACGTCCGCCGCCTGGTCCGAGAAGCCTCGGCGGCGGCGCGGGGCGCGGGGCGCGGGGCGGGGCAGAAGGCGAGGCCCAGAAAATGTCCATGGAGGAAGAAAGCTTAGGTCTTAATAGGCATCCGTTTTTTTTGGGGGGGAGGAAGAAGAAGGCATCTGTTTTTTTGTGTTGTTCCCGAAAGCATGGCGAAGGGTTCTTCCGCTGGGTTCACTTGAATTGTTCTCATGAGAGTCATTCCAAGGTGTCATTGCAAGGAATCATCATCATGAAAGTCAATGCAAGGAGTCATTGCAAGGAGTCATTGCAAGGAGTCATTGCAAGGAGTCATTGCAAGGAGTCATTGCAAGGAGTCATGGCAAGGATTGCAACTTGCACTTGACTCCTTGCACTTGCAACTTGCACTTGACTCCTTGCACTTGCAACTTGCACTTCCATGCACTTGCAACTTGCACTTGACTCCATGCACTTGGCTCCTTGCACTTGGCTCCTTGCACTTGGCTCCTTGCACTTCCTTGCACTTGCAACTTGCACTTAACTCCGTGCACTTGCGACTTGCACTTGACTCCATGCACTTGGCTCCTTGCAACTTGCAATGGCTCTCATGACTCCTTGCAATGACTCCTTGCAATGACTCCTTGCAATGACTCCTTGCAATGACTCCTGCAATGACTCCTTGCAATGACTCCTTGCAATGACTCCTTGCAATGACTCCTTGCAATGACTCCTTGCAATGACTCCTTGCAATGACTCCTTGCAATGACTCCTTGCAATGACTCCTTGCAATGACTCCTTGAAACAAGCAAGGAGTCAAGTGCAAGTTGCAAGTGCAAGGAGTCAAGTGCAATTGACTTGCGAGGAGTTAAAATCTCTTCTTAGGGCGGCGGGGTAGTGCCGACGACACTACACGAAAATCGACCCTCTGCGGGGATCGGCGTGGTCGAGGTGCAAAAACCCATGGTTTTTTGCGATTTCTAACCTGCTCGCGCGACCCTCTGCGGGGATCGGCGTGGTCGAGGTGCAAAAACCCATGGTTTTTTGCGATTTCTAACCTGCTCGCGCGACCCTCTGCGGGGATCGGCGTGGTCGAGGTGCAAAAACCCATGGTTTTTCCCCAAACAGTTTACTGTGAGGGGTTCTAAATTCATTTAAGGTGGCTCGCCTGTTGCCAAGCCCTAGCCTGGATGCCTGGCACAGCTCTCTGGGTGGACGGGTTCATTTCCCTGTGTCTCCCTTCATTTGTCTCCCGTTGTCTCCCCGCCTGGATGCCTGGCACGGCTCTCTGGGTGGACGCGTTCGTTTGTCTCCTGGGTTCACTTGTCTCCCTTTGTCTCCCTTCATTTGTCTCCCGTTGTCTCCCAGCCTGGATGATCCAGTCTGGGTGGACGGGTTCATTTGTCTCCCTTTGTCATTTGTCTCCCGTTGTCTCCCAGCCTGGATGCCTGGCACGGCTCTCTGGGTGGACGGGTTCATTTGTCTCCCTTTGTCTCCCTTCATTTGTCTCCCAGCCAGCCTGGATGCCTGGCGCGGCTCGGGTTCATTTGTCTCCCTTTGTCTCCCTTCATTTGTCTCCCGTTGTCTCCCAGCCTGGATGCCTGGGTGGACAGATTCACTTGTCTCCCTTTGTCTCCCTTCATTTGTCGCCCGTTGTCTCCCAGCCTGGATCTGGCACGGCTCTCTGGGTGGACGGGTTCATGTGTCTCCCTTTGTCCCCTTCATTTGTCTCCCGTTCTCTCCCAGCCTGGATGCCTGGCACGGCTCTCTGGGTGGACGGGTTCATTTGTCTCCCTTTGTCTCCCTTGATTTCTCCCGTTGTCTCCCAGCCTGGATGCCTGGCACGGCTCTCTGGGTGGACGGGTTCATTTGTCTCCCTTTGTCTCCCTTCATTTGTCTCCCGTTGTCTCCCAGCCTGGATGCCTGGCGCGGCTCTCTGGGTGGACGGGTTCATTTGTCTACCTTTGTCTCCCAGGATGTCTGGCACCCCTTTGTTTCCCTTCATTTGTCTCCCGTTGTCTCCCAGCCTGGATGCCTGGCACTGTTTTTTTGGTGGACAGATTCACTTTTCTCCCTTTGTCTCCCTTCATTTGGCTCCTGTTGTCTCCCAGCCTGGATGTCTGTCACGGCTCTCCAGGCGGACGGATTCACTTGTCTCCCTTGGTTCCCCTTCATTTGTCTCCCATCTCTGTGGGTGCCTGGCACGGCTCTCTGGGTGGACGGATTCATTTGTCTCCCGTTGTCTCCCAGCCTGGATGTGTGGCACTCACGCTCCGCGGTTTCCTTCACTTCCCGCGGTTCTGTCCTTTTGGCGGGGTCTGGTTTGCCTTCGGCTTTGGCCCTGGCTTCGGTCATTCCTTGTCTTGTGGATGTTGGGGACAGGGTCCTCCTCTGTCTGCCCTTCATCTGGACTTCGATTTCGCTTGGGCTCGTGGTGGGTCGTCTTCCTTGTCTTTGAGCTGACGATAGCGGTGCGCTGCGGTGCGCGGCTTCAGCTACGAGAAGGCTCTGTTAACCCCCCGGTGAAACAAACGTGAATCACGCTGGAGTTAAATCCTCTATCGATTCTTCGAGGATGTTCAACGAACCTTACGCTGAGATACGCAGTGGTGCTCTTGGCACCTGGGGTTGTCCCGGCTCTCCCGGCGGACGGGTTCATTTGTCTCCGTCTCCCTCCATTTGCCTGACGGATTCATTTGTCTCCCTTTGTCTCCCTTTATTTGGCCCCGGTTGTCTCCCAGCCTGGACGCCTGTCACGGCTCTCTGGGGTGGAGGGGTTCATTTGTCTCCCTTTGTCTCCCTTCATTTGTCTCCCGTTGTCTCCCAGCCTGGATGCCTGGCACGGCTCTCTGGGTGGACGGGTTCATTTGTCACCCTTTGTCTCCCTTCATTTGTCTCCCGTTGCCTCCCAGCCTGGATGCCTGGCACGGCTCTCTGGGTGGACGGGTTCATTTGTCTCCCTTTGTCTCCCTTCATTTGTCTGGCACGGCTCTCTGGGCTTTGTTAGCCTGGATGTCTGGCACGGCTCTCCAGGCGGACAAATTCACTTGTCTCCCTTTGTCTCCCTTCATTTGTCTCCCGTTGTCTCCCAGCCTGGATGCCTGGCACGGGTTTTTGGGTGGACAGTTTCACTTGTCTCCCTTTGTCTCCCTTCATTTGGCCTCCCTTGTCTCCCAGCCTGGATGTCTGTCACGGCTCCCCAGGCGGACGGATTCACTTGTCTCCCTTGGTTCCCCTTCATTTGTCTCCCATCTCTGTGGGTGGACGGATTGATTTGTCTTTCTTTGTCTCCCTTTATTTGTCTCCCGTTGTCTCCCAGCCTGGATGCCTCTCTGGGTGGACGGATTCATGTGTCTCCCTTTGTCTCCCTTTGTTTGTCTCCCGTTGTCTCCCAGCCTGGATGCCCCTCTGGGTGGACGGATTCATTTGTCTCCCGTTGTCTCCCAGCCTGGATGTGTGGCACTCACGCTCCGCGGTTTCCTTCACTTCCCGCGGTTCTGTCCTTTTGGCGGGGTCTGGTTTGCCTTCGGCTTCGGCCCTGGCTTCGGTCATTCCTTGTCTTGTGGATGTTGGGGACAGGGTCCTCTGTCTGCCCTTCATCTGGACTTCGATTTTGCTTGGGCTCGTGGTGGGTCGTCTTCCTTGTCTATCGTTGGCTACACCCTGTCTGTTCGTTCAGTGCCTCGTTATCAGTTGCGGCCTCTCTCTGTCCTTGCTCGCATTTGGAGTCCCGAGCTGACGAGAGCGGTGCGCTGCGGTGCACGGCTTCAGCTACGAGAAGGCTCTGTTAACCCCCCGGTGAAACAAACGTGAATCACGCTGGAGTTAAATCGTCTCTCGATTCTTCGATGATGTTCAACGAACCTACGCCGAGATACCCAGTGGTGCTCTTGGCACCTGTTCATTTGCCTGACAGATTCATTTGTCTCCCTTTGTCTCCCTTTATTTGGCCCCGGTTGTCTCCCAGCCTGGATGCCTGTCACGGCTCTCTGGGTGGACGGATTCGTTTGTCTCCCAGCTTGGATGTCTGGCACGGCTCTCCGGGCGGACGGGTTCATTTGTCTCCCTTTGTCTCCTTCTTGTTGTCCCCCAGCCTGGATGCCTGGCACGGCTCCCTGGTCATTCGCGGTGTATTCCGCGGGCACGCATGTGTGTTTGAGGCTCAGAAACGTGTGTTTGAGCGCGCGCGTGCGCTTGATCAAGCCACAGGCAGCATGCTGCGGATGCACGTACGAGTGCTTCAAGTAAATGATTGTGTGTTCTTGGTGTGTTCCAGCTGACCACATCGGCGCGTTCCAAGTGAACACGCACTTTTTGCATGTGACCACATGAGTGTGTTCCACGTCAGCACATGTTTGTGTTCCAGGTGAAAGCATGCGATTGTTCTGATAAAACACATATGCGATCCGGTCAAAATTCCTAGTAAGGGGGTTTAGTCTACAGAGGCCACCGTCGCAGTCACTTTGTGCAGTTTTTCATTCACACAAAGCGGAGTCCTGCAAATACCAATGGATTGCCCGCTCCCCACTGGAGGCGCTAGGATGGCGCTTGGTTTGCGCTAGGGTCTTCGGTGATCTTGGTTTCCAAGAGTTGGCGCGTGGGTTGCCGCGATGGGCTTTGCGTGGCTTTCAAGGGTGTAATGTTGCAGTTCTTACTTAGTACTTGAAGCCAGCCCGCACGTTTACCTTCATCTTACGTGGCCTTAATTTGTCAAATCCACACAGATGGTCGCCGTGACTCCAAAAAATACGGCGAACCCGCGCTAGCCGCGCGCTAGCAAGGCGCTAGCGCAGTGGTCAGCTGTGACCGGTTCCCAGTTACGCTTCAATCCAAATTTGCTTCCGCTCTCCTCGCATGCAATTATCATGGAGTGCGATTTGCTGGACAAAGGGGAGAAACAACGGCTGAGGCAAGACGGCAGGGATGCCTTGTACCGAGCATACGGAAGAATTGGGTTGCGTATTTCCCTGCGAAAGCAAATGCTTTACTGAATCGATACGAAGAGTTGCCACAATACGATCAAAGCACTTTAGCAATCGATACGAAAGACACTGTGCAGCTAAGCGAGAAAGAAGCGCAATGCGCCGGAAAGCTTTTGCTAAGCTGAAGCCTGTAACTGCTGGAGACGCATCCGATACTGATAGTACTAGCAGTAGTAGCAGCAGCAGCAGCAGCAGGCTCGCGCGCTAGCAATGTGTTGCAAAAAAGCTAGATTGATCGTACACGAACACTATTTTCCTACTTGGAACACGCATATAAAACACAAGCGTTGTTCAAGGCAGAGCCCCATGGAATAGCGCCTCACAGCCGGCTTCGGGAACTTGATTTATGTGTCGCCCAGGCGTGCAGGAAATGTAAATTCCATGTGAACACATTTTTGTTGTCCAGGTGAACGCATGTGTGTTGCACATTTGTGTTGCACATGTTTCTCCACATGTGCACACACGTGTGTTCCATGTGTACACATATGTGTGTTACAAGTCAACACAGAAGTTTGTTCTGGTTAAACATGCTTGTGTGATCCAGGTCTGCACCAGTGTCGCACGTGAACACAAATGCCTGTTCCAAGTGAGCGCATATATGGGTTCCAGGTGAACACATATGTGTGTTGCAGGTGAACAGAAATGTGCTTTCCAGACATACACACATATGTGTTCCAGGTGTACGCATGTGTGTGTGCGTGTTCCGGGCGCGCATATATATATATATATATGTGTGTGTGTGTGTTCGCGTGTGCACATATGTGTGTTCCACATGTACACATATGTGCGTTCACGTGCGCACATATGCGTGTTGCACGTGTACACATATGTGTGTTCACGTGTACACACATGTGTGTTCTTATCAGACACGTGTATGTGTTCCAGGAGAACACATGTTTGTTATCAGATGAACACGTGCGTGTGTGTCTGCTCCGCGTGCACTTTTTTGTATGTGTGTTCACGTGCACACATTGTGTGTTCACGCGTGCGCACATGTGCGTTCCAACTGGACACGTGTTTGTGTTCCAGGAGGACACATGTTTGTTATCAGATGAATACGTGTGTGTGTGTGTGTCTGCTCCGCATGCGCATGTGTGTGTGTTCATTTGCACACATATGTGTGTTCCACGTGCACACATTTGTGTGTTCACGTGTCCACACATGTGTGTTCCAATTGGACACGTGTTTGTGTTTCAGGTGAATACATGTTTGTTTTCAGATGAACGCACGTGTGTGTGTGTGTGTTCCGGGTGCGCATATATATGTGTGTGTGTTCACGTGTACACATATGTGTGTTCACGTGTACACACGTCTGTGTTCCAATTAGACACACGGTTGTGTTCCAGGAGAACACGTGTTTGTTATCAGATGAACACTCGTGTGTGTCTGTGTTTTCCGCGCGCGCATAAATGTGTGTGTTCACATGTGCAGTACACATGTGTGTGTTCCACGTGTGCTGTGTTCACGTGTACACATATGTGTGTTCACGTGTACACACGTCTGTGTTCCAATTAGACACACGGTTGTGTTCCAGGAGAACACGTGTTTGTTATCAGATGAACACTCGTGTGTGTCTGTGTTTTCCGCGCGCGCATAAATGTGTGTGTTCACATGTGCAGTACACATGTGTGTGTTGCACGTGTGCACATGTGTGTGTTCACGTGTGCGCATTTGCGTCTCCCACGTGTACACATATGTGTGTTCACGTGTACACACATGTGTGTTCCAATGGACACGTGTTTGTGTTCCAGGTGAACACATGTTTGTTTTCAGATGAACACTCGTGTGTGTGTGTGTTCCGAGTGCGCGTATATATGTGTGTGTTCACGTGTACACATATGTGTGTTCACGTATACACACGTCTGTGTTCCAATTAGACACACGGTTGTGTTCCAGGAGAACACATGTTTGTTATCAGATGAACACGTGCGTGTGTGTCTGCTCCGCGTGCACTTTTTTGTATGTGTGTTCACGGCACACATTGTGTGTTCGCGCGTGCACACATGTGCGTTCCAACTGGACACGTGTTTGTGTTCCAGGAGGACACATGTTTGTTATCAGATGAACGCGTGTGTGTGTGTGTGTCTGCTCCGCGTGCGCATGTATGTGTGTTCATTTGCACACATATGTGTGTTCCACATGTACACATTTGTGAGTTCATGTGTCCACACATGTTTGTTCCAATTGGACACGTGTTTGTGTTTCAGGTGAATACATGTTTGTTTTCAGATGAACGCACGTGTGTGTGTGTGTTCCGGGTGCGCATATATATATATATAAATATGTGTGTGTGTTCACGTGTACACATATGTGTGTTCACGTGTACACACGGTTGTGTTCCAATTAGACACACGGTTGTGTTCCAGGAGACCACGTGTTTGTTATCAGATGAACACTCGTGTGTGTCTGTGTTTTCCGCGCGCGCATAAATGTGTGTGTTCACATGTGCAGTACACATGTGTGTGTTCCACGTGTGCACATGTGTGTGTGTTCACGTGTGCGCATTTGCGTCTCCCACGTGTACACATATGTGTGTTCACGTGTACACACATGCGTGTTCCAATTGGACACGTGTTTGTGTTCCAGGAGAACACATGGTTGTTATCAGATGAGCACACGGGTGTGTGTTCCGGGTGCACATATATGTGAGTGTTCACGTGTGCACATATGCGTGTTCACGTGTGCACATATGTGTGTTCCACGTGTACGCACATGTGTGTTCCAATTGGACACGTGTTTGTGTTCCAGGTGAACAGATGTGTGTTTCACGTGAACACATTAGTATGTGCTAGGTGAACTTTTTTTGGCATCTGACGACATATTTGCTCTCCAGGTGTGCACATGTATGCGCTCCAGAAAACGCATGATTGTTTTCGAGGTGCGCGCATGTGTGTGCGATTTAGGTGAGCATTTATGTTTGCTCACGTGTGCGCATATGTGTGTTCCACATGTACACACATGTGTGCTTTAATCGCACACGCGGTGTTCCAGGTGGACACATGTTTGTGTTCCAGTGGTATACATATGTGTGTCCCACGCGTACACACATGTGTGCTTTAATTGCGCGTCTTTGTGTTCCAGGTGAACGCATGTGTGTTCCACGTGTACACACATGTGTGTCTGAATTGGACACGCGTTTCATTGTGTTCCAAGTGAACACACATGTGTGTTCCACGTGAACGCATTAGCGTGTCGTAAGTGAACACATATGTGCGTTCCACGTTTGCACATGTGTGTGTGTGCTTTCCAAGAAGCACATGTTTGTTTTCCAGCTCAACTCATTTATGCGTGTGCCGCAGGTGAATGTATACTGTTTCAGTCGTATACGTATGTGTGTTCCACGTGTACACACATGTGTGTCTGAATTGGACATGTGTGTTTGAACTGCCCATGTGACTGCGTGCTTGCGCGGCCACACTTGCGTTCACGCGCGCGCGCTCGCCCGCCATCGCGCGCGCTTGCCCAACCTCAGTTCTGGCGCGGTGCTGAAGCGCGAAGCACGCCAGCAACACACGTGCAGCAACGCAACGCGCGCCAGGTTCACGACTGCATCATTTTGATTCATCCGTGTTGAAGCGCAGAAAGCCACAAGCTGTTGGCATGTTTGTGCTCGCCCGTCAGCCCTCAACTGTTTGGGGTCTCTGCTGGTGTAATTTGCGATTTCTCCACTCCAAATGAAGCCTCTGGGGAATCGGGCCTGAAGAATGTCTAACATGGTTTCAAATGGTTTTTTGCGTTTTCTAACATGCTTGTGTCGCGCAACCCTCTGCGGGAATCGGCGTGGCGGAGGTGCAAAAACTCGAGGTTTTTGCGACTTTTGTTGTTCGAACTGGTCTTCGGGAGTTGTCTCGTGGTTCGCGCGACTGCTCCCGGAACCGGCGGGTCGCGGGTTCGATTCCTCCCTGGTCCGCGGGCGGGCGTCGCAAGATGCAACTTGCATTTTACAGCAACTTGCGCAGAGCAACTTGCGCAGAGCAAGTTGCACAGAGCAACTTGCGCAGACCAACTTGCACCGACCAGTTTGCGCAGAGCGCCTTGCCTAGAGCAACTTGCGCAGAGCAACTTGCGCAGAGCAACTTGCGCAGAGCAAGTTGCACAGAGCAACTTGCGCAGACCAACTTGCACCGACCAGTTTGCGCAGAGCGCCTTGCCTAGAGCAACTTGCGCAGAGCAACTTACGCAGAGCAACTTGCACAGAGCAACTTGCACAGAGCAGCTTGCACAGAGCAACTTGCAGGGAGCGCAATTTGCACAGAGCAACTTGCAGGGACCAACTTGCCGGAGCAACTTGCGCGGAGCAACTTGCGCAGAGCAACTTGCACAGTGCAACTTGCGTAGAGCAACTTGCGCAGACCAACTTGCACCGACCAGTTTGCGCAGAGCACCTTGCATGGTGCTGTCTCGCGCTTGCTTCACGAAGTGTAGGGAAAAAGAACGCATCCTGCAGCGTTGGGCCGACCTTGCTTGCGATGTTCTGCTTTCGGGCCAACCGTGGTCTAGTTTAATTATTGTGTCCATGCCCAGACGCTCCGATTCGATCAGTTTAGCGCCCTCAAACAGCCGGGTTTTGAGACCCCCGAACACCTCCGGGGTGTCTAATGGAGGGGTCGGGTCTTCCATTGAAAGCCCCAGGAGCCTCTGCACGGAAAAAAAAAGCAGCCGTTGCTTTTTGTCCCTACCGCCAAGCGGATTTCCATGAGAAAAAGAAGAAGGCATCCGTTTTTGGGTTGGGTTGGGTTGAAATTTAAGGCGCCGCCCTTCCCGAACAAAAGTGGAACCAAGGGCCCGGGTCTGAGAACTTGCCGAAGGCAACTGGACACAACTGGCGAGCAGATGCCAGACTGTCAAAATTGAACCCATAGGTGTCCTTTTTGGAAAATAGATGGCCCTGGTAGATGATTGAACCACCAGGTAAACCAGGGCCCTAGATGTTCTAAGCAAACAAACCAAAAAGGACACCTATGATTGAAACACTTGGGGACCGCGGGTTTTAGTCCATGTTGTCATTTACCAAGGTTCCATCTTGGGCAGCTGACAGGACAGGTTCAGAGTCTTCAAGCTGTGCCCCTTTTTTGAGGCCACCCTTTTCTGGCTAAAGGGAAACCAAAGGAAACCCACCCGTCTTGGGGGCTTCCTGAAAAAAGACAGACCTGCATATTTCGAGGATAGAAAACTGTATGCCAAAGCAGACCATACTCTGAATGGTCCGTTCGCACCAGTTGGGATCCATGGTTGAAACCATTGTATGTTACGGTATTTACGGGGGGCTCGAATCCAGGGTGTCTTAGGCGGCGCGAAATGGATTTCGTCCATCCACAGTATGTCCAGTGATAGATTTGCTTAAATGCCAGGGAAAAATAAGACATAGTCTGAGACACAAATGGAAGTGGTGGTATTTGCGGGTGTGCTTTTTGGGGGTACCCTCTTTTGCTTTTCAAGGGGAAACCAATAGGGTCACTGCCGTCTTTGGGGTTGCAAACCCCAGGGCAGTACCCAACCGCTGAACCACTGCTTTTTGGAAAGTCGGGATTTTGGACATGGGGAGAAAAGAACGGTTGTTGGGGCCCGGGTGCAGGTTGCACCAAAAAGCTCAGGAGCAAGAAGTTCATGGCTTCTGGGCTCATTTCCAGAAAAACAAATTGAGAACCTGCAAGTTGGCTGATCGATTCCCCGTTCTTTTCCACAGTTTCTTGAGTACTTGGGTACTTGGGTGGTCGTTTGCAAAGCCGGCAAGTTGCAACCGTAACCTTAACCCACTAAAAAGCAACCACAAGTGGGGTTCGCCTTGTTCTTAGGAGGCTAACCGCTTAACTTGGCCGAACATCCAAGTACCGCAACACCTCGCGTGGTTTGCTGCTTTTTTGTCCCATGGTGCCAACCTGCTCGGGGGTGGTTTTGCTTTGTTTGAAGTTCCCTAAGAGTCGTGCCACAGAAGCCGGTCTGAAGGGGTCCAACGCTGTGGTCAGCGGCCCATTTTTGGGGCTGTGCAGAGGGAACCTGGAGTTTCAGACTGGCCTTACAGCACGTGTTGGTGGGCAAGTGGTCCTATCTGCAGGAGGAATTCACATTTACACGTTGTTTGAGGACGTTTCCCCGCATCTTCCCGAGTTTTAGTAGGGGTGCCCCATATGCCCCCTTTCAATAAAAGCAAAAGCACATCGGCACTTAAAAGGTAATGTTGAAAAGAACCAAATAGGGAACCCTGCAAACAGGACAGCAGGGATTTTAAAGATAGAAAGGCCGCCAGTCAATGGCTGAATGTATGAAGATCAGAGGGACCCTGCTATGAAGCTGATCAACTTCGAGCTGGTGAAAGAACATCAGAGATGACATGTCAGGGATGGACCTCCGAATCCAAAACGAAGGCAAAGCCAAAAGGCCCCCCTAGAGATGGGTCCCACTCCGATGGGTCCCGTGGAGTGTGAAAAAATCGACCTCTTCAAGCTATGGGACTAGGTCCTCCAGATTTGAGAGGCTAGAATAAGGGTACAATTTCTTGTTGCTGTAGTCCATTTTAGCAGGGGAACCCTCCCACAAAAAAGGGGAGAGAAGGGCACCACTGGGGGACCTAGGGGAATATGGCCATAAAATCGGATAGCCCGTGAACATCAACCAATCCAGCCACTAGAAAAGGTTCTAAAATGGGTGGTGCACCATATGGTTCGACTTCTCGAAGTCGCCAAAGGTGAGTTCACACCTTGGGCAACTCGCCAAGAAGCCCAGGACCTCGAAACATGGATCAAAACTGGAGGCGGCTGTAACTCTGACAGTCCAAAGGTAGCAAAATTCCTTCTCACTGAAGTAGTGACCCGCATGAATCGTGTAATGACTTTTCCATTGTCTCCAATAAAGGACCCGTTTAAGGTCAGAGCAAAAGGACCATTGCCTTTGGGCACAGATTCCTGTTGAAAGCGAAGCCCCAAATCATCCATTTGCTTAATTAAGCCCTCTGGAAAAGAATCGGAATATTTCCAGAAGTGATAGATTCCCTTTAAAACCAACAAGGGAAACAAAAAGTTATTAAGCAAATGGAAGAACTCCTTCCGCCCAAAATCCGCCGTCCGCCAGGATGATTTCCGTGCCGAAAGGCCCGCGTGGCCATCAAAGAGGTTGGCCATCCCCGGGAACTCCTCCCGGGAACACTTTCAGCGGAGGTTGCAACCGTGGGAAAGCCACACCCCCCCCCCAAAAAAAAATCAGACTTTTTCTGGCCAATCCACAGCGGAAGTGAGACAAGTAGTGGCTGCTTACCCAAGGCCTGACATAGGGCTACCTTCCATTTCCATTCTTTCCCGGGATCCGAATCTTTTCAGGAAATCCAAAACCCAGGAACAGATCCGGTTATTGAAAAGAAAGATGGTTGAAAGTAATGGGGAATCAACCCCTAGAGTAAGTGGTGGGTAACATGTGGGTATCTGCCCTAAGGCTCCCGATGGTTTTCGGGCCCTCAAAATGGGCTGTTTTTGTTGAGGGCCTTTGAGGGTTCCAGGTTGGCGCGGGGGCCGGGGTAACTGGAGGTAGTCCCCCTGTGATAAAAAGCTAGCTTTTGTTTTAACCAACTTTCCTGCAAAGTTGGTTGGTTCCCCCTGCCAGGAAACCTACTTACCTGAAAAGTTGCTTGAACTCCCAACAAAACTCGACGCCCAAACAAAACTTCCGGGTTCTGCTTCGGGAATGAGGGAAACCTGTTCGGGAATAAGTGGGGCAGAGAGAAACCAGAAAAAATGGAGAAGCTCTTCGTGGAGGGTTTTGGAGTCTCCTGAAGTTCTGCCTGAGAATGGGGGTCTACCCCCATTTTGTTTCGGGTGAGAAGGCTGGCTCTGAAGGAATGAGGGAAGCTGGGGGTCACAAACACCATTCAGCCCTATGAAAAAGCAAAAATAGTTCCGCAATACCCACCCAAAAGAGGCTGATCTCCTCTAGATGTCCAGGCTTCTCGGCTTATAACAATTCCATACAACTCCTAAAGAACGTAAGGGAGACCTAAAGAAGCCGAAAACTCGGTGCATCATGACCTTCTCATCTCCCGGCGTTTTGTGTTCCGCGCCAAAGCCGTGCTGGTGGCTCCGAAGCCAGCATGAAGCGCCAGCCGCAACAAACCAAAGCAGGAAGAGCATCTCGCGTTGCGAAGCCGACTCGTTGGGCAAACCTCCATTTGCGTTTTTGTCCCCTGTCAAGAAATGAGAAAACATGTCCAAATGCGAATCCCTCTACCGGGGGAAAATAGTCATTTCTGCAAATAGAAGGTCATCACTCAGTCTTACAAGCCCATAGGAATATTTACCTACATGTGCTTCATGTGATAGATCCCTTTAAAGCCAACAGGGGAAAATATGAGAGCATATTCATTTCAGCAAAACAATGGTATTTACCTTGCTGGTGCTCAGCAGGGAATGAGAAATGGAATGACCCCAAGAAACAACATCCCCCTGGTTTCCCTCAAGAGGACATAAACTAATATTCATTTCAGCAACAAAAAGCAAAGTGGGCAAAGAGAAAGAGAGAGAGAGAGAGAGAGAGAGAGAGAGAGAGAGAGAGAGAGAGAGAGAGAGAGAGAGAGAGAGAGAGAGAGAGCAGGAGGGGCATGTTTGCCAACCACGACAAGGACATAACCAACCACGACAAGACACACAACGCGCGAGAGAGAGAGAGAGACTAGGTCCTCCAGTAGAGAGTTTAGAATAAGGGTACCCTTTCGTTTTGCCGCAGTCTACTTTGGTAGGGTCCCGAACCCTCCACCCCAAAAAGAAACAGCAAAAGTTGGCACCTAGCTGGGGGGCCTAGTACCTTCCACTCAGCTTCCCTTTGGAGCCGCTCGGAGGTTTGGGGGGCACCTAGCTGGGGGAGCTCGGAGACTTGGAGAGCGAGAGACGGAGCGCGCCTGCTCCCTTTCCTCCCAGCACTCGGCGATCTGCTCGCTGCCGCAGACCAGCTGCGCCATCTCCTCGGACGAAAAACCGCCGAAGACGAGGGAACCGGTTGGGGTGCCGAAAGACAGGGATCCTTGCATTATACACCTGAAGATTGCCTTGTACGTGGTGGTGTCCCGTCATCTTGGTGCAAAAAGCAACATGTTTCAAACGTATCTTATAAGGAGCCCTGCTAAAGAAAGGGGCCAGCAGTAATTCCATTCACCTTGGTGTTTCGTAGGGAACCAACTCCCATTGGCATAAGTCAAAGGAAAAAAACCTTATGTTTAGCAGTGATACTGCGGAAGGACAAAATATTGCACCACTTTGATACCATGGAAAACCAGTATTTGCTGGTATTTACAAGGGAATGATCATTCCAGGGCCTCTTAGGTGGTGCAGGAATTCGCCCCGTGCCCCGTCGACAGTGCCTTCGATTGTTTCACCACTGCGGGCACACTGGCAAGTTTTGCCCCGGAACTCCGTGATCACACTCGGCGTGTTGGTGAGGAAGGTGTACTTTCTCATCAGCCTGCCACCAGGTCCCCGGAGCCCGTACCGACACTGCGCAAAGGTGATTCGCATTGCTCCGGGAACATTGTCGAGCACGTCCTGAACCACTGGCAGCTTCCAGGGGCTTGCCCCGGCCGGGTGCTCCGTGCAAAACCGTCGTCCAGATTCAGCTTGCACCCGCGCCAGGTGCATGCAAAAGCTGATGTGGTCCTCGGCTTTGGCAGTGCGCATTTGCACCTCCAACGGGTCCATTCTCAGAGTGTTGCTCGGTGGGGATTTGTATCCACCACTTCAGGCACTCCGTACTGAGACGAGGCAGAACCTGAAAGCCCAGCTACCAGTACAGGTAACCAGCCAGGTTCCTGGGTTTACAGGGTGAGAAACCCTGTGGCCCATTTACTGAAATGGACTTGGTTGATATGTTCTGTCTTGTTTAAAGAGAACCTACTGCGGATGGCGTCGCCAGATTGTTTCAAATTTGGGGAACCCTAAAATGGCTCTGTTCGTGTTTATGCTTCCCTTTAAGGCCAAACAACAAGGGGTACCAACTCCAAAACCATCCACACCTATGAGCTATAGATCGAAACATACTTCTCAATGGACTGGACTTCGCTTGCACCGAAGGACCATCTTATGTGCAGAATCCAAACAAACAACCCAAACCAAGAATGAAGGAGTAGCTCATTCTTGGTTGTGGAGTACACCAGATGTGGCTCAAAATGAAAAACAAACACGGTTACGCAGGCTTTAGCCTTGGTTCCATTTATCAAGCCGCCATGTTGGTACATGCTTTTGAGCCACACCCATTTGAACCGGGTCCCTCGTCAACATGATCCCTACTGTGGATGAACGAATCCTGCGCCACTTTGACACCATCGGAAACCATTGCTTGTTGGTATTTACCTTGGTTGCTTTTGGCCCCTCTGCAAAAAGTTGATTTTTTTGTGGGTTTAATGGAAACCTCCTTGATTTCCCAAAAAGTTGAAGTCCAAAGATTCAACCCGATAGCAGTCAAGTTACAGGGAAGTCATCCTTCCAGGGTCTCTTAGGAGGTGCGAACTGGATTTCGCAACCATCCCCAGTTTAGTGTGGGTGTAAGTTTTAGGGCTGGGGGTTGAGGGTTTAGGTTTTGGGGATAACGGGTTTAGGGCTTAAGGTTTAGGGCTTCAGGTGCGCCGCGATGTCCAAAACATCCGGTGCAGGCTTTTCCACGGCGTTGCCACCAGGACAATTTGATGATTTGGCCATGGGTCAAAATCCACATCGTAGCCCCAGTGAACATCCCAATCAAACCACTAAAATAGGAAAAATGGGTGGTGAATTCACCTACTAATTCTATACTCCTTATGTATGTATGTATGTATGTATGTACGTATGTACCCCAAATTGGGATCCCAAAACGGCTTTGACCACAGCCAATTCCAGGGGTCCAAGTTAGATTGTCGGCTTCTTGGATACCACATGGGCTTGCATGGAATAGTGGGAGGGCCTAAGCTGCCCTTGACTCGGTTGCGAAATCTGCTCCCCTGCGGCTAAAAGTGAATAACTTTTAGTGGTTTAGTGGCACGCTTGTCGAGCAGAATCCTCGCTTGCTCCGGGCCCCGCATAAGCAGGCTCGGACAAGAGCGGCGGGCCGAAGCCCAAGACAAAGGCCTAGAAGCGTGCACGGTGCACGATCTTGGCGTATTTCCGAAAACGAATTCTGGCTTGTTTGGCGCTTTCTGCGCCTTCATCGGACGACTGAAAGAGAAGGCACTCGGCTGGGAAAAGGGCCCTCAAATCTGCTTCGCAGAGAGGATGCTTCGCCGTATTGTACTGTCGAACAATGTTCACAAGATGGCCCTGCATGGGCAGTTGCGGTCTGGTGACAAAACCTCGTTGCCCCCGTCCTGTGCTACCCAAGACGCGCAGGCTACGGACGGGGCCTTTTTTGCAAGGGGGGTGGATCTGCCTACCCATCACAGTTTGCAACTGCCGCAGGCATGCCTCTAGCGCTTGCGTTTGCGAACGGAAAGGTCTCGGTGCACTCTGTAGGGCTGGGTAGTGGAGCGGGTTATGGTACCTAATGTCAGCACCAATGCCCGTGCGCAGAGGAATCCACTGGCCTGTGGTCAAGAGGAAGTCGAATAGCAGCTCGAGATAAGAGACCCCCGGGTCATCGGGGCCAGGCTCGGCATGAGCAGGCCAAATGATAGCCTTCCACCACTTCCACAAGGCAAGACCAAAACCTGAACCCCACAGAAATGCATCAGCTTCGTATGCACCAAGGTCAACTTGGGGTGGTTTCCATACTGCCTCCGGGCAGGTCCACTGTGCAAGTTGCTCATGCGGGCTTGTATGCAGAGTCGGTTGAGGAGTGGAGTCCGGGGCTCTGGTGAGCTGTGCAGCTTTACTGGCTGCATGCATTCTACGGTGAACCTGGACACCATTCATGGAAGAGTTCTTGTGTGCCTATCCTCCAAGCGGCCTGAGCGGTAAGGCTTTCAGCGTACATGCGTATACTGGTTCTCGCAGCAGTTTTTGCACAAGCGTCGGCAAGGCGGTTGGCGAGGACATCGAACACAAGGTCTGCGGGCATGCTGCGGCTAGGCTCTCGGTGGGCTTTCACATGGATAACATTTTGCGCTCCTTCCTGCGCCACATGCCAAAGGCGGCAGAGGAGATCACTATTATCGAGCTTCGAGAGAGTCAAGGTCGAACCAGCATGCTTGACCCGATTCCATAAAGAGACGGCGTATTTGCTATCAGTTCGCGCTTCAGCTTGGGCATCTAGTTCAAGGCACAGCACAATCATGAGGAGTTCTGCGCGGTTGATGCTCTGTTCTCCATAGACCTCTGTGCACAGGATGCACTGCAAGCTTTGGGGCATATCTCCATTTCTCCAGTAAGCACGGGTGGGGCTGGTGTCAAGGACAATTGCACCTGCTGCAGCCCGTGCATAAGGATCAGTTGGGAAGAGGCAGCTACCGTCGGTGTAGAACACCCTCCTTGCCGTGGGACAAGGCGCAAGCTCAGGGAGGTCATCCGTGCGAAAGGGCTTCCTAGCTTGCACCAGTTCAGCATGGAACCATGCTTCAGGCGGGGCAGGTATAAAGGGGAAGTGAGTCCATGAGGGGAAAGATTCCTCGACCACATCCAGGGTGTTCTGAAATTCACTTCGCAGGTTGGCAAGTTCTGGACACACCCAGAATTGGTGGTGGAGCGAGTCTTTACACTTCTGACACATTGGGCACAGGCCCGTTTCTCCTTCCTGCCACCGTGCCTTTTCTACTGCGCTCATGAATGAGCCGCACATGTGCCATGCTAGGGATCTTCTTTCACCCTCAGGGAACTTTTGCATAACTGAGGTTGTGGCTGCACAGTCAACATGGGGCAGCCTACACCACTCATCGCGGGTATTAAGTTCGAGGAGGACATTTGATCCCCATTCTAGCTGCACCCTGCGCGCGATAGCTGGGAGAGGGTCAAGAGTGAGTGACAAAGGGCTGCTCTCAGCAAATAGCAAGTCGCCGGACCTACTGATGTTGCACCCTATCCTATTGAGGTATGTCTTCAGCACAGAGGCTGGGCCACATGCTTTCATTGCGATGCCTGAATGGCAGGCCGCAATTTCCAGAAAGGTATTGCTGGTACCAGGCGACGCACTTTGAAGGAAACGCCTGGCATGCCTGATAGCCTGTTGGATAGCGTACAGTTCCGGGTCACAAGGCTTGGCTGTGAGGAAATTTGCAGCAATCCATGCATTGGCATGCTTACGTTTGTTGCACAATGTGGCACTGACCTGCTGGCGAAGTTCGTGGAACCGTTTCCTTCCTACAGCCAGGAGTTCGACCCCATACATGGATGCAGGAAATGCAGAGGTGCGGATAAGTTTTGCACGGGCCTCAAACCCGAGGGGGAGCTTGCCAGCCCTCTGGATGATGCGCGTGCCCTTACTGAGGCGGTCCTTATGCTCGCCTAACCTCATCCTCCTGTCAAAACGGAAAATGGCTCCAAGGTCTTTGGCGTGAGATACAACAGCAATGTCACTGCTCGAGCCGAAGCATGACTCTGAGATATCCTCCCAGGGGCTGTCACTTTCCGAGATACCTATCTGCCACGCCCAGCTCTTGCTCAAATCAATGCGCAAGGCTAGAGAGTTTACAAGCTGGATGGTATGTTGCATGGCCATGCCATGTGGAGCCTCAGGGGGACCGTGCCATCCCCAATTATCTACAAAGGCACTTGGTGTGATGTCTGGGAGAGATATATGGTGGACGAAGGCGTAGGCGATACCCAACATAATACAGATGCTGAAAGCATTTTTTTCTTTGGGGGGCTCCTGTTGTGCAGGGCAGGGGCACACTAAGGCTGCTTTTAACCTGGAAAAGTCTGCGAACCTTGGCCACGCTTTGCAGCCACGTGTTTACAAGCTCAATTGGGAGGCCCAGTTGGACAAGGATGGCAGTGGCTGGGCAGCGTGGTATCAGGTTGAAGCACTTGGAGAGGTCCATGCAGAACCCTGTGTGCGAAGAGCCAGATTCAAGGGTGCATTCAACAAGGTGCTGGAGTGTGTAGGCGGTGCATTGCGCGTCTCTGCCTGGTAGGCATCCACTCACTGAGGGAGGGAGACGGCTCATCCATTGACCCAGTACCTGCCGCACTGCCACGCGTCCCCAACAGCGATATAGCAATGCCAGGACGGTGATGGGACGTCCATGCGCAGCGTGGCTAGCTTGGGCTCTCTTTGGGATGATGGAAACCCTGGCTTGCATCAAGAAGCTGGGCCATCCATCCATTTGGAAACCCGCAAGGATGGCTATCGACCCGCTGAACAGTTCTAGCTCTTTCAAATCATCAAATTGAAATCTTCTCGCCTCGTCATCTCTCGACTTTTTCTCTTCCAGTTTCGAGAGCGGACCTTGCGTGAACTTCTTTTCAAGCAGTGTCTCATAAACTGGATCCAGAAAAGTGAGCAGCTTCCTTGTCTCCAGCGCAGCTCCCGTCAATGGAAGTCCAGGTCCAGCTTTGATGAGACTTCCTTTAGATAGTCCATCTAGATACGCTGCACCAAAAGCATTTTCGAGTGCTCTTTCGGCAAATTGTCTCTTTTGAGACTCCTGTGGGAAGAATCTCGGAGCATGGGCGAGAATTTGCGACAAGCTCTTCCTCGTGGCGTTGTGCAAAATCGGCTCTTCATCTACTCGAGCCATACTTGAGCCAAAATGGCTACGGACTTTTAGTGGTTTAGTGGAAAACCCAGTAGTTGGCAAAAAGTTAAAGTCCTAGCAGCCAAGCAAAATGCACCAAGGTTGATGTACGGCTTGAAACTTTGTTGCTAACCAATCAGGTTCTGGCGGGAGATACTATGGCTTTCCCCAGGGATCCGGATGCATTATACACCTGAAGATTGCAACTTGCAATTGGTGGTGTCCCTTTATCTTGGTGGAAAAGCAACATGTTTCAAATGGCTGCAAAATGTATCTTTTAAGGAGCCCTGCCCCGATTTATGCTTTAGTCAAGCTTTTCAACATCTTCCCTCTAATGGGCGGCCTGGATTGGTCAAGCGGTTAGGTGGTGGTGAAATCATTTGCCAATCCAATCCAAGCCCAACAACTCCGAAGCTGCATGTTCTTGGGCATGCAAGCTTGGGATTCATTTGTTTCTCAAAAGAATCGGTCAGCTTCCCTCGTGGCCTTCGTTGCCCAGTTCGGACCCAGAAATAAAAGCTGATCACCTTTTGGGGCCATGACTAAAAACGGACCAACACTGGAAAACCAAAAGGTCAGAGCCACTCGATTCGCTTTGGTTGCAACTGAGTTGGTTTGGAGCCCGCAGGTTCCCAGACAAAACTGTTATAACCAGGGGTTCAAATCCAAGTCGGATTTGGACATCGAGGGAGCAACCAGGGAGCTTGCAACGGCTCTTGCAACGAAAACGAGGTTCCCGGGAGTTGACCCCACCAATCTCTACACAAACTTGCCCGATCAAACCGCAAACAAACGAACGCAGCCCAAAACCAACCGCAAGGGCCACCATCACAATCCGAACCAAAGGGCGACCTGACACACGGCGCTTGATATTTGCCTAAAAAAAATACAAAATCCAGAGACCCGAACCCCACATCCCCCGAAACTTACCCTTCCTGCCACAAACGTCATATGATATTGATTGAAACAACTCCATTTTAAGGGACCTCCCCTGCCAGGTGCCATGGGAGGGAGGGTCTCAGATCGTTGTAGGACAGATCTCTCAAGGGCTGCGGTTGTCAATTTGCGGCCAAGGCTCTGGGGTGTCAGCCTCAGTCGGCCGGGGGGAGGGTCCCAACTCGCGTGAACCAACGATAGAGGGAATGAGGGAATGAACCCAGGATGGTCCCCTTGAAGGAAACCACAAGGGATGGTTTATAGGGGTCTTCCAACTCATTGGCTGAGCGCCAGCAAGAAGAACGCAATATTTACACACATTTTCTCCTCCAAACGTTTGGCAAACTTTGGTACCCGCGA
The DNA here is from genome assembly GCA_963377175.1 of Effrenium voratum. Lineage (NCBI taxonomy): Eukaryota > Dinophyceae > Suessiales > Symbiodiniaceae > Effrenium > Effrenium voratum. The sequence goes on along the minus strand of CAUJNA010002446.1, from coordinate 745,715 downwards.
GGCGCCACCCGCCAAAATTTGGCTTCGGACCTTGAATTTAGTTTGGGGAGGGTCCCACTCGCAATCAAGAATTGGAAGCCATTAAAGACCCGCCCTTTGACCCGCCCTTGGGACTTCCTTGCATACCAAGAGGAATTAGAACCAGCGATATAAGAAGCTCCCAGGACGTTTTTTGTGCAGAAGCAAAATGGCCTAAAGACAGTCACAGTTGCTGGACAAATACAACTCAAGCCGGTTTAACGGGTTTTGCAAGATCGTTTCCTTGCCCTTTTGATGATCGGTGAACGGGCAAGGAAATGATCTTGCAAAACCCGAGACCTCCAGTGGATGGGACAAGAAGGCACCTTTCCGATCCGGTGGATTTCATGAACTTGACGCCCACCTCCCTCTTTCCACACCTCCCAAAATGGTCTATTTAAGTCTTTCCCAAGGAGCTGTGTTTGGGTGTTTGGGGGGTGTTCCTCAGGGTGTAAAGATTGGCCAAAGTGACCAAACTTGTGTGTCGCCACAAAAATAGTCTTTGCAGGTGGCTCAAGCCCGAATCTGGAGGCAAGTAGCTCACCCGAAACCAGTCTGGTGGGAACGAGGCTAGAACATTGGTCCCAAGAAAGCTTCCGTTTGATGTGTTGAACAACATAATATGAATCCCACATACTCCATGTGTAATAATATATATATATATATATATATATATATGTACCACCATTTGGCACATGACAGAAAATGCAGGTAAATATCCCCATACAGAGTCTGGATTATAACCCAGGTTGCAACGATCATGAATCCAACAGGGTGCAGGTGAGTCAGAAGCACATCCCAGCATTCAAATGGGCGAAGCAAAACCAAGTAAAGCATTGAAAGGCAGTCGCACCCATTTGTGGCTGGGATTTTCCCGTACTCCAATGTCCCGGATTTTGATTGCGACCCTCCATTTGCTTAAGTCCCCCCGAAAAAATAAGAAACCATGTGTCCAGTGGAGATAAACTCCCTTTATAACCAACCAGGGAACAGAACAAATATGATTAAGCAAAGTCCTCCACTAAAAGAGGTTAGAAAAAGGGTACCCCTTTTTTTCTGTAACCTATTTTAGTAAGGGTCCCGAACCCTCCCAACCACAAAAGGGGGTGAGAGAAAGGGCACCTAGCTGGGGGACCTAGATTTGGGTGTGGGTCCAAAATGTGTGGTTTCCTTGGGAATCCTCCCCAAACCCGTTCGTTCAACCACATTCCCAATGGCACCAAGGCAATCACTCCGTTCTTTGTTCCCTATAGGGCACCAATGTAATTCAGCCTTTTCCCCGCCAAACCGGGAAAAAACAACTGCGGCGCTCCTTGAGGCAAAATGGCACCAAGGCCATCACTCCGGTTTTTCTCCCCGCCCTTCGGAGGAAAAAAACAAAAAGAAACACGTGGGGGTTCCTTGAGGCAAGGCGCCACGTGAGGCGCGCCGATGAGGCACCGTTTGCCTCTGACCTGGCGCCCCTTGGCGCGCTTCCCCGCCTCGGGGACGGCCACGGCGCAAAGTCGGGCTGCGACGTGCGACGTGCGACGGGGCCGGCCGCTGGGGGACTCGGTGGGGCCTGTCTTTTGTGGAGGCGGCCAATCGTTTGGAGCGCTGACCCTTTTTGGGGTGGGACAGCTGGTGCGACTCGCTAGTATGCACGTCATGAAAATAGCATAATTACTTTCCCGGAAATATGTCGAGAAGTATGATCATTGTGCCGGCAGGCAGTAGGGCCCGCTTCAGGCCCTACTGTTCTCCGAGCAAATCCTAGATAAGTGGCAGTTGCTGGCCACCAGCTCAATCTGGCGCATGAGCGCAAAGCATCCAACACTCCTTGGGAGTGGGTTTCAAGGGAAAGCAACAGGAAGGGGATACCAACCCTCTGGGTGAGTTATATCTGGGTATGATGTGTACTTGTTTTTATGGACACCTTGCACAAGACTTCTATGTCGTTCCAGCGTTGGGTTGGTGCCAAGAAACCCAAGAAGGCGAGTGAAGAGCCCCGTTTTCCTGTCGCGGTCCCTTCAAAACCACTCACGGTTATGGGTGAAGTAGAAACGACCTCTCCCGACCTCACCCCAAATGTGGTTTATGTGTGGTTTATGTGGGGAATAGCGATGGAAACCACCTTATTTCAGGTTGGTGAAATATGATAACTCTCTACTCCCGCTTCGAGTTCGGTGACCGCGCCAAACATAAAAGCGCTTTTTCGAGCTCATGACGCACACAAGACCCCCGTCCAATTAGGGGCTGGGGTCCTCTCCAAAAGTGGTCTGGATCGGGTAGTGGTAAATCACCGAAGCCATGGCGGATTTAGGGGTTACTAATCACTTGCCGGAGGTTGCCTTGCTCCTTCAGGCAAGCTTGACTCATATCCGCTACCCTTCCCACGTGGCCGAGGCGCCTGACGGGTCCATTGAAAAAGAAAAAATCATCTTCCAGGTGCCCTCCCACCGCCTTCTGTTTGTGGGAGGATGGGTAGTCAGACCGTGGCTCAAACAAGGTAAACCCGAAAATTGCACATTGGCGAATGGAGCCAAACTGCGTAACCCCAGCTGTTTTAATTTTCAGCCACTTCCATTTAAATCAGTTTGCCTTCCATTGGCTGGTTTGGACCAGCCACGTGCAGGTACATCGCTTCCACCTTGGACTCCCCAGTTCCCAGTTTCCAAACCAGAAAGAGGCGTCACTGGATTTCCGTCAGTCGAAAGTTTGAAACGTTCCACTTTTGGAGGTTCTCTTAATTAGGGGAAGACATGGAGGCACCGCTCTCTTTCTGCGCTTGATTAAACCAAGGGAGAAAAAAACAACGAAAACCGAAGCGACGAAGAGATCAAAAGCATCCCCTGGGCTCCTTCCAGTTTTTTTCACTCGGGCGCGCTTTCTCCCGTGAAACGTGGGGAATCCTCTGGAGGGGAACACCTCCCTATAAATAAACTGGGGTTGATTCCTATGGGTTGAGTCAACATAGTTTCGAACCCAGGGAACTCCCCCCTATTGATAAACTGGCGGTGATTCACATGGGGTCAACATTGTTTAGAACCCCGTTTGGTTGCCTTCGGATTCATCCGCAACACAATACTACTCGGGGCTGAGTGCTCCCCTTTTCGTACGGCAACGATCTACGGATCAACCCGAAATTAACATTTAGCTTCGTTTTCCTGAAGTACCCAGGAAAAGAGAACATTTTTGTCTGTCTGTCAGGTGAAATCGATTCCCTTTAAAGATCAACATGGGAGAAATTGACAAAAATACCTGGATCGCCAGTTGCGATCGCATTTTTCCATGAATTTTACCCCAAAAACCTGGAAAAAAGCGATCGCAACAGTGAGTGAAAAAAGACGATCGCAACTTGGCTATCTAAGTGCTTGGGTTTGGTTACCGTCTTGGTGGCAAACAAAAAGTTTTGGCCAGTCCACTCACGAAGTGAGAACAAGAAAGGTTGGTGGACATCGATCCAAATAGCAAGTTATATTCATTCAGCAAATGCAGGTTCATGGAACCAAGGGAAAACCAACAGAATCCTGTCCGCTGGCCCAGAGATCGAAAGTTTGTTTCACAGATTTCTGCAATGGCTCCAGGTGTTTGGCATGTTCCTACCATTTGGATGTGGGTCAAACATAGTACCTCCATTTGCAAATAAGTCCCCTGGACAAAAATACAAAATATTTCTAGAAGTGAAATCGATTCCCTTTAAAACCAACAGAGGAAAATAAAGAATCTTCATATCACCAAATGGAAGAGTATACACCAAAATGTGTTGCCCTATGGAAGCCTGGACTGAAAACTGCAGAGTTCACGAAGCGCGGACAAGCCACAAAGCCTTCATCTTCCCACATCCTCAGTCGACCAAACCGAACTTCCACGCTTTCACTATGCTGTCCAACCGAAAATTCCCCAACCCCACAGTGGATTTCTGTGGGGAAACAAAACAATCTATTGTTGTTGTTCTAGGGGTTGATTCCCCATTCTATTCAACCATCATTCTCATCAAAAACCAGCTGTTTCCCCAGGGTGTTTTGTGTTTTCTTAGAAAGAAGGATCCCTGGAAATAATGGGGAAGGTACCCCCAGAATTGTGGTTGTTTTGATAGAGGTCTTCCAGAAAAAGCCCGAAGATCAAAGACATGGCTTGCCACTCAGACTGAAAGAATTGAATCCCCAAGTAAAGTGGGGAAGACAAATCAAGGGGGATACGGTGGAAGTGGGGATGTCCGAGGATTCCCTTATGCTGGTTTGGGGGTAGTTGAAGGGGACTCCCCAAAGCAGGAACACTCATCTACTTTTAGCCAACTGGATTCAGCCAGCCAACAACCCGACCGTACGGTGGATGCCAACTCAATATTGAAAGTAAACCACAACCACCCACAAACAACGATGGTCATCCAGAGTAAACTAGAGGGTTGCCTTGTCCCCGCAATTGAAAAATATATCGGCATCCACGTTAGCTTAGCAAATCGTCCCTCTGCGAGACATTTCACGCCCCGTAGAACCAGAAACAAAAACACACAGGTCTGTCTGTCCTTTGTTGGAGAAGCACATGGTTGGGTTCTTTTCTGAGGGGTGCCCGGTTTCGGTTTCGGTTTCGGGGGGGTTTGTCAGGGAAACCGAAAGGACAACGGGTCCCTGAAAACTGCAAGACACACCCGTAAAGGAAACCACCTATTTCGGGGGCGTTCCGATTCCTATTTGGAGGCCACATGCTGACTTGGGGGAACAGTCCGGAGGACCCAAACAGGAAACCCTCCATGATTTCCTTAAGGGGAACCCCGAGTATCTCGGTGCTCCAGATCAATCCCAAAACTCCCACCGTTCATTTTGATCAGTGCCTAAATGGAAAAGGCAGGCCCTTACTTGGCTGGAATTAGAACCTGTGGCCTTAGTGGAAAAGAAAGGGAACGCCACACAAGCAACAAAAACACAAAAGGGGAGCTAATTCACAGACTTTGGGCGATAGAAAATGGAGGAAGGATCGGATTCAGGCTGGCTGAACTCAGATTCTGGAGACCAGCCTTCCCCAGTCAGTGCTTCACGCTGGTCGATGTTCAAAAACCTCCAACCTTGCTGTAGATCCTGCAAAAAGTTTAAGTTGTTGCAGGCTTGAAGGAACTATCAGGGGTATCCAAAAAGTTAAAGTCAAAAGATCGAACCCTAATAGCAGTAGAGCAATATATACCACATCATTTCGGAACCTAGCGGTTCGTGGATCCCTTGTCAAACTTGATGCTTTCTGGGATATGATGTGAAGCGAAGCGTTTTGGCTCGGTGTGTTGGGTAAAAGTTGGCACCTAGCTCGGGGACCTAGTCAGTGATACCAAAGTCTGCCATCCCTATGACACCAACTTTGGTTTTCCGAACCCACCCCTGACATACCGCACGAATCGAAGTGCTCTCTAGAAATTTTGAGCTACACCCATCCGGGTGAAGTAGAATATTTCACCAACCTGAAACTTAAGGTGGTTGGGGGCTGTTCCCCACATAAACCACCATTGGGGGTAAGATCGTGCGAGGTCGAATTTAATTTCACCCACATTAGGAGTCGCCGTCTTTCCCCTCCGAAACCAAGAGGGGGCAAGGCGCTGAGGAGAGTTGCGCACGAGATTTCGGCTGCTCCTTGTGCGGTTCTCCTGCGTCATCCCCCCTGCTGTAGGGGGGAGGGGGGTGGCGGGCCCCAATTCCATGTATCTAGTCTTCCCAATAAAAGGGAACATGGAACCAGAAATGGATTTTCATGGGTGGGTACCCGTCAGAAACGCCGCAGGATCCCCACCCCCTTAAAAATGGAATTGGGGGAGGGGCTGCAGATGTGCCCAGTTGGGGTCTCAAAACGGAGCCTTAGGTTCTCTCACTTTCAAACGAGTGGAGTGGCCAACAGGTCAACTTTGTACTAGCCGCTAAAATGGTCGTTGCAAAAAGGTTAAAGTCCAGGAACTCAGGAAGTGAGAAATGGAGGGTTTGGTGAGTTCCCTTGCAAAAACCACAGCATAAAGGGTACTTGGATCTTTGCTGCTAAGCTAAGTGCTTAGCCACTTAGTGGATATAACCTCCTAACACGGTTATCTCCACTTAGGATTTCCAATGGGTTATAGCCTAGGTGAGTATTAAAATGGTCTACCCAACTCCATCTAAGGAACTTGAAAGGCGGTCACCCAAATTTCTAGCGGGGGCTGCCCCTGACGAACTTTTATCCACCCGGGCTTTGTGGCGCAATAAAACCAACAACTTGCGAACTGGAACCTCCAAGTACCCCCTTTTTTTAAGCCCAGAGCAAAACACACCTGCCATTCTTGGAGTCCGAGTCCTGTTTGATTCGACATTCCTTTGAGTCCAACCCTTCGATCAAAGGCTACACGTGGCTACACTATCCCATTGCATCGGGTCTCGGTGGTTTGGGGGCGCAACCCACCAACCCCCCAACACCCCAACCCCTCAACCCCCCCCCCCAACCCTGCCCCCATACTGTGGATGGACGAAATCCATTTCGCACCACCCCAGCAGCCCTGAAATGATACGATTCCCACTGCGAAAGCCAACCAAACATGGTTTCCCATAGGTTGAAAGTGGGGCAGGAAATCGGCCATCCACAGTATCAAGGGGTACCTGAGCCCCTCCCGCCCCCTCCCCCCCCAATGAAAAGAAAAACTCAAGCGCCGCCTGCGTGAGGGCTGCGCCGAAGCGGGGAGCTCGGGGGAAGTTGGGGCTCACAGTCGGCGTCTCCACCTGACGTTTGCATCGCGATGCTACTGGTGGTTGGGGTGTCCTTTTCTTGTTTCAACTTCCCCCCCACAAAAAAACAACAACATATCTATATACACATATAGACATATATATATATATATATTATGGTGGGTTTCCCTGTAAAAAACCAACCAAGAGAGGGTACCCTCAAAAAAAGAAACCACACACACACAAATTGGAACTGAAGCAATTCACAAGCATAGGTTAAACCCTTTTTGGGGGGTGATCATTCTGCTGGCGGCTTCCGTTGAAACTGCCACTTTTGGAGGTTCCTATGGAGGACCCCCGACAAACAGCTGACCCTGTGGAAAAATATGCGCCCCTGGCAAATGGGGCATAAACCAATCTAAGCCAGTGCCCATTTCTGCCCCAGCCAAAAAGGCAAGGTCTGTGGGTTGGGGCAGCTTTCAAATAGGGTTCCCAAAATTCGGTTCCAGAGGGTTCCGGGGCTGTTGGAAGCTTCACCTGGGCTTTGGGGGAAACCCGGCAGTTGCGGGGAAACCACCTGGGTTTCCGTTTTTGGGGAGGGTGGTTTCTATCGCCCGAATGTATACGTCCATATTCCGAACTCCTGCTGAGGTATCCCTAGCTTGTTGGCTGATTAGCTAGTTGTGTCTATTGCATTTCATTCAGCGTCAACACTCAGCCTTGGATACTTATCTTCATATAGTTTGGGAGCTGGCCCAAAGTGTCAGCAACCCTCAGTTTACAACCATCCCCGTGGAAACCGTTGGAACTCGGGTGAAATACCACAATATTGGCAACTCTCAAACCATCAGGCACTCACTTGGAAGTCAAAAGGGACGGGGTCCAACTCCCAAAGGGAGGTTCCTCGAACAAACCAACCTGAATCTGTGTGTTCAATCAAACTTTGATCCTGCGCGTGCAAAGGAAAACAAAAACGTGGGTGGTGCGTGAGTTGGTAAGTTGTAGCCGTAGCCTAGGTTATAACCCACTTTTGAGTCCCTGGTGCAGTGGGGTCAACCTGGTTATTCGGTGGTTATAAACCCTACGTCCTCCAGTAGAGAGGTTAGAATAAGGGTACCAACTTTTTCTGTAGTCGATTTTAGTAGGGGAACCCTCCCCCAAAAAATATAAAAGGGCACTACTGGGGGACCTTGTTGTGAACCAAGTGGCACACAACCATTTACTAATTTGGCAGCGAACATCCAAGAGCTCTTTGATGAATTCGTCGGCTTAATAGGGCTGGGCGGTTCCTCGTCTGTATAAACGCAGGTTCCTTAAACGGCCCGCGTTGAGCTTACTTTTGAAGGAGGCCGTCTGGTTTCAGACATCTTGTCAGCTGGTATCCCCTTTCTGGGTCAAAGTCCGTACAACTTGGTCAACAAGTCGAACCCACAAAAAGGACCGCGACCTCAATGGAACTGGCTGGCAAGAATCGCAAAGCAAACATACATGGGAACTTGTGTTTGGTTTTGTTTGCAAACAACTCAGAAGAAGAGCTTTGGGAAGAAGCAGTAACGGGACTGGCCGCTCACTTGGGTGAATTTCATTTGCTTCAGTCCTGGAGGAATACATTTATGCACAGTAGTGATAGATTCCTAGAAAAAGGAGAGGATTTTTTTACATATATATATATATATATATGTAACAAGCTTAAGAAAACAAAACTACAAATGCAGGCCATTCGGTTCAAAGCGAACGCAAGGTTGGACCAACTCCTTTTCCAAACCTCCACATAAAATGAACAAATCCGAGTAGTATAGGAAACACTAACATAAAATGTAGTACTGTAGTACCCAGAGGCTCCTGGGAAGACCCGACCCCATTAGACACCCGGAGGTTCTTGGGGGTCTCAAAACCACCTCTAGGTATTGAAGGACCTTCTCATAACACACAAAAAAACAAACAGACATATAATGGAAACGCATTGAAATGTAATGAAGTGCTACATAAACCATGACAACCTCGGGATCCCTTAAAAGGTCAGGGCTGTTTAGACAAATGCGAAGTGCCCAATTTCTTGCCTTTTGGCTCCGAGCCAAACGGTTAGCCAAACAGTTTGTTACGCCTGCACCCATGAAACCAGGTAGGACCACATACTATAATTTTGGCCCACAGCTAGGGTACACAGAAAATATGATGTTCACATTCTGCTTCAAAGGGCATACACCACACCCCTAGCATCGGGATTCCCTTTTTTCCTCGTGCTCCAAAAGTTGATTTTCCGTGGGTCCCTGCGTTTTGGGTTTCAAGGCATACCAAACTGAAGACCGCATTTTTGCGGTCCAAATCCCTACTTTTCAACCTACCCAAGTGGACCAACCGACCCTTTGAGGAATTTTTCGACAAGCTTCAGGCGCTCAACTCGGGCTTGTCTCCTTTTGGAGCTAGCCCATTTTTGTGCTTTCTAGAGGAACCCCCAACGGAAAACCCATTTGTTTTGGGGGGAGGGGGAGGAGGGGGAGCGTCTCCTTGAAAGAGCAAAAGATCCGCCCTAACACCAGTTCCCCTTTTTTGCGCTTCCCAGATACAAGGACGCCAAAAGGAACACCGCGATCTTCTTAACACCCCAATGTCGCTGTTGTCGAATCGGACCTCGGACCTCGGACCTCGGACGTCTCGCCTTCCATGGGACCCGTGGCTCCCTGTCCAAGGCATGCGCCGCACTGTGGCTCCCGATCTCGCTGAACCACGCGGAGTCGCCTGCTTCGATCTTGCTGCGAGAGGCGGAGTGATAGTATCATTCATGTTGTCTGTGTTTTTCTTCTTCACCAAATCAGCTTTTGCTGTTCCTATAAAACATAATATTGGTGATTGGTGGTATTCATATCCTTTTGGTATAGATTTTACTTCTAATATTTGCTATCAGGATAAACTTGGACTGACCCCGACCAAAACCATCCAACACGTGGTGTCCTTTAAGGGAAGCCCTGGGTATGAGATGAGAAATGGAATGACTTCCGACCAAAACACCCCAATTGGTGATTTCCTTTCAGGGGAGCAACGCCTGGGTACATTCAGTGCCACATTCCCTACATTCCCTACTAAGCACCAAGTTTGTTGGTGGTGCCATAGGCAGGAAGGTTGGACTGACCCCGACCAAAACCATCCAAGAGGTGTGGTGTCCTTTAAGGGAACCCCTGGGTTCAGTCCAATGAGAATACTGGCTCATCTACTGTTGTTCGGGGAATTCCCCGCAAAATCCAGGGACGTTGGGTGGGTGTCCTTTTGGGCAGCGTTCGTACTTTTGTCCGACAGGTTTTAGAGCCCTGTTAACACATTCTTCCTTTTCCGGGCGTTCAACATGAAGAGATGCCGAATCCTCATCCATAATCCTTGTACCAGCGCCCGGGTCCCAACCACTGCTTTTTGGTCAGTACGCAAGTTGGGGTGCTGGTAAGACGCCTAGAAATTGAAAGTGATTAACCCTATCAATGCCGCATTGCCTCTGCACTGCACAGCTTTTTCAACTTACCGCTGACCTAAGGTACCTTGCCCCAAGGAGCTCCAAACCGCCAAACGCATACCCTGACTTTTGGTTTCTCCTAGTGAGGGTCTAGAGTTTCAGCGTCTTTCGCACCCGCCCGTCAAATTCTTCACCATGCACACATTCAATGGCCCTCCAATGCAGAACCTGTTGCGACCCCTCAACGGGCCAGAACAAATAAACAACGACTCATGTTGGAGGACTCCAATGACAAACAAACAAAAAGCACGGGCGAAAGTCCCATGTTGGAAGACCCCCGCAAACATCGCTCTTGTTGCCACTCAACTCGTATCTGCTGGAATATTCGATCCATGTCTCCCACCTAGCAATTTGCATCTTAGCTCTGAAAAAGGCAGGAGTTGGGCAACCAACATCTTTCACGAGGCTTCCTATTCGTCCCCTTCACCTGTCACTGCCATTTGAAGTGAGATTCTGTTTGGTCTTGGGCAAAACATAAGGAAGCTGGACAAAATCCTGCACCACTTTGATACCATGGGAAACCATTGTTTGCTGGTATTTACAGGGGAATGATCATTCCAGGGTCTCTTAGGTGGTGCGAAATGGATTTTGCAACCATCCACAGTAGGGAAGCCTGCAGTTTGCACCTCATGTTAGTTCTCTTCAACGGTCTCGCTTTCGGCCCATCGGACAATTGAAATTTGGAGCCTTCTCCGAATGCGGGAGCCAGTTTCCTCCCCGGGCGGGCGTTTCTCGCGGCAAGTTTTTTGGCATAGCCTAGGTCCTCCAGATTTGAGAGGTTCGGCTAGAGTAAGGGTACTCTTTTGCTGTAGTCTATGTTACTAGGGGAAGGGAACTACTGGGGGGCTTAGGAGCAGTCAAAAGGATGTGCAGGTGTCCAAATGAATCTTGAAAGTTGGGAATACCCTCAACAGTTCCAGCAGTACCCTCCCCATTCTCTTCAGGCATCATTGTCTTCAAAGAATGGGCCAAACCCTGGAAAATGGGTGGTTTCGAAAGAGAACGATGGGTGAAGAGAATGGGGAATCAAACCTTCGAACAGTGGTTGGCTTCTGATGTAAGTCCCCTCGGTGATGGTGATGATAATCAAGGCGTTTCAGCCGGTAATCAACCGCCTTATACCTCAGCTTCCCCCCCCCCCCGACGCCAAACACATTGCTTCATTCTGCGCCAAATGGCCATGGGTCAAAATCCCGTTCCCCCAGTGAACGTATCTTAAAGTACGCACAACCATAGACAATAAGCCTTTTTGTGATACCCAAGTATGTCACCCCCCCCATGACATGGCATATGATCTTTTGGGGCATAACTAAAATATATACTTTTGAAACCATGACTAAAGACCAACAGGGAAAAAACAACTACAAGGTCAAAACGTCGGCTTGAGATTCCAGTGATTCGTCAACCAAGAATGGTCCAAACACATCAGGGAGTGAGGGAAACTCAAATGCCCAGTGGCATTGGCAAAAAAAAATGAATCGGCATCCATTCCTGGAGAACCCTTCGTTACCTAAGTTTCTGCCCTTCGCACAAACGTATTGCAAAGCCAGGGGTCGTCACCAAAATACGGTAAATGTACACTGTTTCCTGCTTCGAGCGCTTTTTCCAAAACCGGGCTGGTCGGTCCTCCAAGATGATCGGTCGCTGAATTTTCGAAAAAAGCGAGCAGAATTCGAAGTGCAAAACGAGCGCAAATATCCGCCAAGCGAGCGCAAATATCCGCAAACGAGTGCAAAATCAAAAAACGTAACAATGCCCGCTGTCCTCTGGATATGAAAAAGGGATTTGGTCGAGCGTTTTGCGGGGTGCGAGCGTTTTTTGCGGGGTCGAGCAGAAATCGGCAATTCGAGCGTTTTTTTTCTCGTACCCCAAAAAAAAGGGGCACGTTGGGTGCCTCAGGTTTTTTGGTTGGTTCACTTTACAGGAATCGGAACCCTTCCCCCAAAACAAAGGAAAGGAAAAAGGAAGCAACCCACCGGGCAACTGGGAAAACTAAGAGGTACCCCTCCCCCCCAAAACAAAAACAGAAACAAAAAAACATGACAGAAGGACACCACTGGGCAACTGGGGGGAGCTAAAGGGTCAGCTCCGGTCGAAATTCGCCATCCAAGGCGCGAGTTCTAGAGGCGTCCCGCCCGGCAGGCGACTTCTTCGCCTCGAAGGTTTCGACGCGAGGCGCTGTGCAACCCCGTCTCTTGCAAAGCGGGGCCCAGCGAAAACTGAGCTTTAGGAATGAACCCTGGATTTGGTTTTGAAGGAAACCACAAAAGACAGGGTTATAGAAACTGAGCTGTGCTCAGATCCCCCGGCGAAACAAGCTTCACTTTTCGTGCGCGAGATGGCAAAACCAACCACTACACCTACGGGAGTCCTCTGGACCCCAATGGCTCGGGTCCAAATAGGCCGGAACAAACACCACAACTCAGCCAATGGGACTTGGGAATCAATCAACCCAAGTAGGTTGCAACATGGGTTATAACTGGGACTGGGGCTAGCCCCCATCTTGGGCCCCATTTCGGCGTCATTCTTAGTCGACCCTAAAACATGACATCGTCATAGCATGGACCCAGTACAAGAGTCAGGGTTATGGCTTTTACCATAGGTGACCTTTTGGAAAAATAGATGGGGTCCCTGGTCAATGGAATGAAACCAATCTAAACCAGTGGAACACATCTATACAATTCTAAGCAAACTAACCGATCAAAAGGATGCCTACTGTGGATGGACGAAATCCATTTCGCACCACTCAAGAAACGAAATTCGATTCCCCAACGTAAATACCAACAGACATGATGGTTTCAACCGTGGTTTCATTCCGTGGCGAAACCGAACGTATTTCATCTATCCGCAACCCTCCACAGTATGCCCAAGAACTGTGGAAACCAATCGATCGGAGCCTAGTCTGTCTAGTTTTGGACTTCCCTGGTCAACCCTTTGGAAAAAGCGGATTTCATCTATCCACAGTATGCCCAAGCACTTCGGGGAAAACAGCGGTGGGTTGACCTAGAAGAGCGACAAAGCGGGCAAGCGCAGGAATGTGCTCAGTGCAGGGCCGAGGAAGGCGCGGTAGACGGTGTCCTATCCCTGGCCGGGTATGACTTGGCCAAGCGTTCCACCAACGTACCGTCATTTGGCTAGGTCCTCCAGTAGAGCGGTTAGAATAAGGGTGCCCAATGTTTGTTGTTGTAGTCTATTTTAGAAGGGGAGCCCTCCCCAAAAAAGGGTAAAAAGGCTACAGGGGGACCTAGTTGGTGCCTTTTTTGGAGTTGGTACCCCTTCTTTAGTACCCCTTCTTTAGTGGAAAGCCAAGAAAAAAACGCCGATGCCCATTTCTGGGAGTCCGATAGAAAGAGACAACTCCATCATTTTTGCAAGGGCAGAGAGAAAAGATGGTACCACTGTCAAAATAAAACCAAGAGACAACCTTGATGCAAGTTTCTGGGAGACAGCCCCTAAAGGGCAAAGAGACGCGGTGGTACCAAACGCATTGGGATTCACTGTTGACGATCTCATCTCATTTTGCCCAAAGAACCCAGAAAACTCCAGGTGCCGAAATATGGGAACCCAACAAGGGCAAACAAGAAGGTCACGAGGTCGGCTTGGTAAGTGAGGTTAGAATAAGGGTACCAACTATTCTCTGTAGTCGATTTTAGTAGGGGAACCCTTCCAACCAAAAAAGTTGGTAAAAGGGCATCTAGCTGGGGGACCTAGAAACATTGACTCACTCAAGGGCCAACACATTTCTGCAGTTCCAGGTGCTGGTTCAGGATGTTCGAGAAGCTCTATCTGTTCATGCCGAGCCCCAGGCTCCGGAAAGCTGTTCATTCTAGGGGTTGATTGTGTGTCCATTCTTTTCAACCATCGTTCTTTTCAAAAACCGGCCGTTTTCCCTCGCTTTCCGGATGTTTTCTAGAAAGATCCGGATCCCTGGAAAGAATGGAAATGGCAGGTACCCCTACATTCATGTTGGCTTTCTTCCCTTTCGCCCCGGGCAGCACGACTGAACCCGGAAATTCTTCATGCTGAACTGGGCCCAAAGGCGAGGTGGGGAACCTGGCAGGGCGCTTTCTCTTGGGTGCGACTTTTTGTGAGGTTCCAACTAAACAAAAGCAAAAGGCCGTGCAAAATGGAGTGGCTAAACCTAATCCATCCCTCTTTGGCAAACCAGAGGCTCACTTCCTCAGTCGGACTGGCCCAAGCAGAGTCTACTCCTCTCCCCCTAAACAATCAACTGCCCCTCCCTAGTTCAAAAAACACCTGCCAGCAAACCACTTTTTATTACTAGGGAGACCGGTATTAATAGGGGCAACGGATTACACTTTTGTGTGCCACCAAAATGGCTGAAGGTCCCAAAAAGTGACGATCAAGCCCATGAACTCCGGGAGGGAGACATGGATTGACTCTTTGAGGATGTTCATCAGTCCATCTTACTCCATGAGTTCGTGGACTTGTGGTTTTTGGTGAATCCATGTTGGAGACAAACAAACGTGTTGAGCTATCTTCTCAGGGAAAGACCCTGGAACCCTGAACCCTTAAAAAAAAACTGAAAAAAAACTGAAAACCCTGAAAAAACTGGAAAAAAAAACCTGAAATCCCTTAAAACAAAAGAACAGAACAACCCTGAAATCCCGGAACAAGACCCAGAAGCCAACCCTGAAAACCCTCTTACAGCTCGAAAACTCGATCTTGCGGAGAACTCCGGGAGTGAGAAATGGATTCGAAACCCGCGCCGAGCGCAAGCGATCGGCCGATCGGAGTGCCCGGCCTGGTGGAAGGCGTGGTGGACCGCAGCCCTCAGAAAGATCCAAACTGCAAACGTCTCCAGCTCCATCTAAGAAAAACACCCAGTGATAGATTTTTGAAAACCGGTGAACAATGATATGTATATATATATATGCATATATATATATATGTATAAATAT
The DNA here is from genome assembly GCA_963377175.1 of Effrenium voratum. Lineage (NCBI taxonomy): Eukaryota > Dinophyceae > Suessiales > Symbiodiniaceae > Effrenium > Effrenium voratum. The sequence continues at coordinate 730,623 of CAUJNA010002446.1, read as the reverse complement.
ATATATATATATGTATTTGTTTATGTGTGTACTAAAAAACAACACATGTTGTCAGAAGCAGCTTGGAAGATAAGGCATATTCGCCCGTTCTTGGAAGGGTTCTCAGCCCCAATTGCAGTTGTGTGTGTGTGTGTTTTGGTTGACGGCACCTTGCTTTGAGTGGTTTAAGCGGGAAATAAGCAGAACGCCGTCCCAAATCCCCATTTTGACGCGTGAAGTCGTAGTTGTCCAAGGCATCAGCGTCCTTTGTGTTTGTTTTAGTTGAAAAATAGATGGCCCCATCTACCAGAAAAAAAAAATATCTATTTTCCCAAAAGGACATCTCCAAGTCTCGTCTTTTGTGTTCTGCTTGCTTAGTCAAGGTTCCTTAACGTAAATGCTATTGGCTTGGATCTTTCGTTCAACCTTCTGCAAAGGTATGGCTTAGGCTATACATTCAGCCTTTGCGGCTCACGAATGTGAAGCTTCAAACTCTTCTCCGTCTTCTCCATGTGGCTGTGGGTCAAAACCCAAATCGTACCCCCAGTGAACATCCGATTCAATCCAACCACTAAAATAAAGCCTAGAATGGGTGCTTCCCATCAAGAAGTACGTCACGGGTAGATGTTTTCCTTTGGCGCCAAGACAACATTCAAACCCGGACTGAGGTTTGGGGTGGACACCTCCATGTACAAACTGTGGATGGACGAAATCCTGATCCACTTTGAAACTATGAAAAGGCAACTTGTTGGCATTTATAGGGGAATCATCAATCCAGGGTTTCTTAGGTGGTGCAGGATTTTGTCCATATGGGGGGTGATCAATCTTCGTTCCGCCCAGAAATGACCAAAACTGGTCCAATCTAGAAGGCTCTGTTTGATTTGTTTTTCCATAAAGGTCATCCTGTGTAACGGACCTTTTGATCAACTGCCTGATCTGCCCTGCGAAGTCACAGAAGGAACCCAGAAAGAAAAGGTGGATCGACACATCCCCGAAGCCTGTCTGCAGCCCAACACACATTCGTCCACCCGAACCCACCAAACAATGCCCATAGCCACTGGGGCAAACATGTGTGCCCTTCTGTTGGTGCTCGACTTCAACATGGAACACCCTGGAACAAAAGATGACTTCCATTTGCTTAAGTCCCCCCGGAAACAAAAACAAAGAACATTTCCAGTAGGGATAGCTTTCAAAAACCAAAGGGCAAAAAGCAAAAAATACGTCCAGTAGTGAATTCAATGCCCTCAAAAACCAACGGAAAATACACAACAAACATGTCCCGTAGTGAATTCGATTCCCTTTAAAACCAAGAACCCCCCAAGGAAAGTTGAAAAGGCCACCCACCGGGCCATGATCTGGTTGAAAAGAACTAACAAGGCCAAAGGCTTCCCTTTCATGTCGTTTTTTTTTTGGGGGGGGGAAGACTTCATTGATTTTTGTTTGGAGGGGCCATACTGGGACGGAGCTCCAGGAACGCGCCCAAAAGGCGAGGCGTGCCCGTTTTTGCAGCTCAAAGTCTGCCTTTCTCGCTCGGGGACTTGCCTGGTACGCGGGCGAGTAGCCAAGTCACACCTTCCATTTGCGTTTTCGCCCCCTGGAAAAAAATGGTAAATATGTCCAGTAGTGATAGATTCCCTTTAACACCAAGAAGGGACAATATAAAAAAAATAAATAAAAAAAATATAAAACATATATTCATTTCAGCAAATGGAAGTAACCCTAAGGGGACGATCTCATCCCCGAGGCAAATCTCACCATGGTTGCAACCTACTTACCTCACGTTGGCCACGAGCACCCAAGTGATGGTTGAGATTTGTTTGGCCGTCTTAGATTAATTTTGGAGGTATGGTTCAGATGGGCCGAAAGGTGGCTTGACTCTAGAGTGACTAGTGAGGTTGCTAAATGCGGAAACCCCCGACTCAACCAACTAAGCACCGGCTGGGCAACCGCCAAGGAAGAGGAAACGGGCAATCACCTCTGAATCAATGGAGCCACGGGCTGCAGTTTCCTTTTTGATTTCCCTCTAGCTTAAACTAGGTCCTCCAGTAGAGTTAGAATAAGGGCACCCACTTTTTTCTGGTAGTGAATTTTAGTAGGGTCCCGAACCCTCCCAACCAAAAAAGGGGGTGAGAAAGGGCACCCTTTCTCTGGGGGACCAAGTTAAAGGACCGTCCATGGCAGTCGGGAGCCGCAAAGCTGAGTCGGCAACCATTCCGAGGCGCCAAGAGTCTTAAGGCTGCAAACGAGACCTGTCCAACCCTGGCTATGGTAGCAACAGACTTAAACTTTGTTGCTGGAATGATTTTTCCAAAAACCAAAGAAGTAAAGAACCTGAAACTAATTGAACATGCCAACAACAGTGAAGGGACCACACCCGCAACTTTTATCTGCTTCTATTTGCTTAAGCCCCCTGAAAAATAACAATAAAACTTGTCCAGTAGTGATAGATTCCCTTGAAAACTAACAAGGGAAAATCAAACCTATTCTTAAGCAAATGGAAGTCTGACTTTGAAGGCCGACCCATTTTGAGCACGCCGGAGTACCAAAGCCACCGCGCTTCAACGGAAGCCGTAGCAGGGGGTCTCCACTAAACTCAGACCTACAGAGGTCCCCCCAAGCTTTCCCCCGAAAGACATCACCCCAGGAAACTCCCCAGGAAACTCCAAGACATAACCACTCGTAGATAACCGAAGGAACCACAAAAAAAAAGGAGAATCTCTGGTTGCTATTGTCCTGGGATTCTAGGGGTTGATTCCAAGTCCATTCTTTTCAACCATCGTTCTTTCCAAAAACCGGATCCGTGTTCAACCTGGGTTTCCCGAGGTGTTGTAGAAAGATTCGGATCCCTTGAAAGAATGGGGAAGGTACCCCTAGAAAACTGGCCAACATGGGCCTGTAACATGGGTGTGTTTGAGGTAACCCTTTTTTCAGGTCGGTTTAAGGGGAAACCAAAGGGAAACCAACAGAAGATACTCTCAAATGATGTTTACAACCACCACCCAAAGGGGACAGAAAGGAAAACCTCACCAACACATTCCGCGAGTTGCTTCAGCATTTAGAGGGGGTGAGCTTCTTAAAATACATAAAGGCACATGTTATTGAAACAAACAAACAAACAAACAAACAAACAAACAAACAAACAAACAAACAAACACGGCCTCAGAAAATAAACTCCCAACTGGACCAACATGCAAAATATATAACATAGCATCTTATACCGCCAACCGTTCCCCCCCTCCATATATTGCCGGCCTTTGTAACATTTCCTATATGTGACGCTGCCATGAATTGCGGAAGAAACATCAAAAAACAAAAACGCTTAGTTCTGCAGAGCTAAACGCTCTGAAAGCAGTATGCCTAAGTCACTATGACGACTTGGCCTTTCAGGAAATGATGCTGGCACAAATCGCCCGCCTTTTCGCAGCCTGGAGGTTTTTGGGAGGTCACACATGCATTGGTCAAAGCCGAGCTGTCCTTTCTTTTTTTTTTGACGCGGCCTCTAACATGCAAGCTTTTAGATGCACCAAGATCCTCACCCTTTAAAAGCCACCACCCTCTGGCTTCCCTTTTACAGGGTACTCACAAAAACTTGGTTGACGTTGGAAGGGGAGCAACAATTTTCAATTTTAGCAGATAAGTGGATTTGGAACCACTAAACCACAATAAGCAAATAACATGCTTCCCAACCATAACCACAAAAAGGGGCCTGGGCTAAGGGTCATGACCCCTCCAATGACCCCCGGACCCTCCAATGGAGAACCCCGACCCCGGCCTCCTTCGGGGCCGAAAGACACGTCCCGGCGCAAGGGACTCCTAGCGCGCAAGGAAGGCGCGAAGCGAAGCATTGGGTCGGTTGAGCGCGGGGGCAAAAACTGGTGCCTAGGTCCTTCAGCCAGGCTCGAAAAAGGGTACCACTGCTTCTTGCTGTCTATTTTACTAGGGGAACCCTCCCCCAAAAAAGGGCACTACTGGGGGATCCAGTGGTGCTCTTTTCAGGGAATTGCTTGGACAACCCTGTTGTTCAGGGGAAATACCTCTTGTTTTAGTCAAGTGCTGACATCATACCCTAAGTTGCCTTGGAATCGGGGGGATGGGTTACATGTCAGGCAATCTTCATAGTGGCTTGGATTGCTTTAGCTTTGGATTTGGAATTGAACCGCTTCTTGTAGAAGGTAGATGGGAAAGCACTCTGGAGCACAATTCCAACCACCAATTGGAAGGAAGCTGGATTGGCACCTTGATCGCAGTGACCCTTGCTGCGGCAGGAAAAAACATGCTATTTGCATCCCACTAAACACGAACAGTACCAAAAAACTAAAAAAATCAAAAACAGATGCCAGGAACAGTGAAGATGGCTGTGGGTCAAACATATGTACCCAAAATGGAACCCTGGTAAGTGGAAACATGGACGAACACCTGCGGTCCAATTTCTGGTGGTTTAAGATTGACCCATACCCATATGGATTCCCCAAACATAGCAAACTTCCGCACGCCCATCTCCCACCCAAAAAAAGAGAAAACAACGTGAGAGCTCGAGCGGTCCTGTCCAGCGCTCCCCGTGAGCCTCAGGTGGCGAGATGAAGCCAATGGTGAAACCATGCCTAGGTCCTCCAGTAGAGAGGTTAGAATAAGGGTACCTTTTCTTTTTGCTGTAGTCTATTTTAGTGGGGGAACCCCCCCAAAAAAAGAGGGCACTTAGCTGGGGGACCTAGATGCAAATGATGGAATCCCATCCCTGGGCTGTCTGTTTTCTGATCCCGCGCTAAGAGTTTTGTGTTTTTACTTTTAGTGGGTTAAATGGAAATCCCTAAACACCAAAAAGCTTAAAACGGCAAAGGAACCGGATGGCTGAGAACTACAGAGGTCCGGATACGTTTCTGGAGGTGGGCTGAAGCGCACTTCTGGCCTTCGGCATCATTGAACAGAGCCACTGAGCATGCGAGCAGACTACCAGTCTGCACCGCGTCCTGCATCATTCCGCTTCCCCACTTCAATCAGGGCGAGCCGTGAGCCGTAAAGAACAAATCCACGCCTCTGCCAATTCCGCAGAGCAGCCATGCCAGCATTGCGCCTGCTTGCGGCTCAGAGGTGTCCAAATTGCACCCTCGTCGGCCTCAGCTTTGCGTTTCTTCGCCGCAGCTCCGGCGGAAGCCTTTTCCTTCGTCTCCGCTCCTTAGGATTCCTTAGCTGGGCTGTTGGTTTTCAGGTCCCTCCCCCCCAAAAAAGAACCGGACAATTTGCTGGGAGCTGCTAAGTTGGGGAGCCTTAGAACAATTCCCCCCTCCTCCCCCTGGACCAACCTCCCAGAATGGGACTCTCAGCAAATCGGGGACTTCGGCTTCGGCGGCGGTTTTTCCCCTGCTACTGTGGATGGTTCAGCGAAATCGGCGAAGTCCGCAACCGATTTCACCATGACCCGAGGTGTTGAACATACCGCTTTACTGCATCCTACCTGTCTAGTTCAGCCGCTTTTGTCGACTTTTTGGTATTGGAGTTCATCCACTTTCAATGGAAGACCCGACCCCTCCATTCGACACCCCTTGGAGGTTCTTGGCACACGGTCTCAACACCAGGTCAAGTTTGAAGGCCCATCAATCGAATTGGAGCCCTCTGGGGGTGGAAGCAAAAAACACTCACCAAAATGGGGGGATAAGAACGGGCCAACATGAGCAAATTTGGCCACCACGTTCCCTGTCGTGCTTCTGCCGGACAGTTGGGTCAGCAAGTTTGGAGTATAACTTCCTCGTGTAACTCAGTTGCCCGAAAGACCTGGAAATACAAGGTTAACCTTTTGGGACCTTTACTAAAAATGGACCAAAATGGGGAAACCAAAAGGTCAAAAGGTCGGCTTTGGGCAACTGAGGAAATGATCTCCCCCAAAAACTTGAAGTCCAGACAAGGGAGTGAGGAGTGACAGTTCAGACGGGGACTTAGCGAAAGGAAGCCTTCGAGACCAACATCTCACCACTGCCACAGCTTGTTCAACCAGTAAAAAAGAAAAAACGGCCCTAGAAGGGGTACAAAGGTGTGAAACCCGCAACCCGCCCCCTGATTCCTTTCTGGCCCCCGAGCGATCGAGGTCTCTGGCACTGCTAGAGCGGACCGGGCCTCAGCGAAGTTTTTCGACCGGGGCTGCGAAAAGGCCACGATGGACGGTGTGCGTCCTCCACTTGCTTCAGTCTTGTGGAGAAATGAGAAAACAATTCCAATAGGACCTCTCCATTTGCTTAAGTCTCCTGGACAAAAATGAGAAATTAATTCCAATAGGACCTCTCCATTTGCTTAAGTCTCCTGGACAAAAGCAAAGAGAAAACAACTCCCATGGAACCTCTCCACTTGCTTCAGTCTCCTGGACAAAAATGAGAACACAACTCCAATAGAACCTCCTCATTTGCTTCAGTCTCCTGGACAAAAATGAGAAAACAATTCCAATAGTCTCAATTTGCTTCAGTGCCCTGGACAAAAATGAGAAAACAACTCCAATAGGATCTCTCCATTTGTTTCCGTCTCCTGGACAAAAATGAGAAAACCAAGAAAAACCTCTCCATTTGCTTAAGTCTCCTGGACAAAAATGTCCAATAGGACCTCTCCATTTGCTTCAGTCTCCTGGACAAAAATGAGAAACCATTCCAATAGTCTCCATTTGCTTCAGTGTCCTGGACAAAAATGAGAAAAAACAAATTCAATAGTGACAGATTCTCTTGAACACTGCAAATAACAAATAGTCTTAAGCAAATAGAAGGTCTATGTGTGTGTGTGTGTCTCGGCGTGTTCTTTTTGAGGGGACCTTTTTTGGGAGGTGGTTTTAAAGGATGTGGAATTTTGAGGGTGCGTGGAAACAGAACAAAAGGGCAACTCAAGAAGTCTCCGTAGCCCATGAACCCGAGTCAACCCTCCCTAAGTGGGTTCTCTTTGTTGGAAACTTTCGCATTGGTTGTGTAAAACCCGTTGATACCCATCCCTGTCAACCCCAACAGGTCGTTTGACCACACATATGGCTGTGGGTCAAAAATGTGCCCAAAATGGGTTGCCCTGGTAAATGCAAACATGGACCAAAACCTGCGGTCCAATTCCTGGTGTTTTAAGTTTCACCCACACCCCATACCCTGGTAAATGGAACCATTGGTAAACCTGCGGTCTTCTAGTGGCTTAATTTTGACCCATAGTCATACTGTGGACGGACGAAGTTCTGCATCACGTTGAAACCATGGGAGACCATTGTTTGTTGCCATTTACATGGGGAATTATCATTCCGTTGGGTTTCTTAGGTGGTGCAGGATTTCGTTCGTCCACAGTAGGGGGTGGCTGCCCAAAAAGAGAAGTGGCCGACACGTGGAATGGGACACCCCCTATTGACATACCTGGTGTGGGCAAACAAAAGCAAGCGTATGGACTCGGTGGCAAAACAAACGATGAAGGTCCTGTGGGTTTTGGAAGTTCATCAGATTCAGGTTGACCCCGGAACAGTGACCCTCTGCTCGGATGTCCGATTCGCCAAGTCACTAAAATTGCTTTACAGCCCACTTTTGAGGCCCCCTGAAGTTCTCCTTGTTATCAGGGGGAACAACCCAAGTGGCCAATCGCTGGACTTGGCCGAACGTCCAAGTGGTTGATTTTGATCTCTCTCTTTTTTTCCGAAACAGGTTGCGAAAAAGAAAATCCCGGGCCCAAGGGAGCCCAACTAGGAACTCTCCATTATCAACATACTGTGAATGGACGAAATCCCGCACCACCTAAGAAACCCAACGTAATGATGATTCCCCATGTAACTGGCAACAAACAATGGTCTCCCATGGATTCAACGTGATGCAGAATTTCGTCCGTCCACAGCATTAATCCACAACTTGTTGCTTACATTGAATTCCGGTTAAGACACTACGGGGCTGTCTTCCTTCCCTTTTGGGCACCACCCCACCAGTGAAACAACAATCACAAATCAAAACAGCAACCAAAAGGCAATGGTCGAAACCACCAAAAGGCGGACCTCTGCACCCTCGAGTGGACGCCCATGTTGCCAGTAAACCAAGCACAGCCAACAAACACCGGGCAAAAAGGCGGGTTGAGTACCCTCCCACCAAGTAACATGGAACCTGAGGTTCGGGGTCCTAGTTTGGACCATGTTCCTTTTAAAGTTGGACCTGAAAAAGGTGGGGGAAAGGGAGGGACACTTGTTCCCATAGGTGTCCTTTTAGGGGAAATAGATGGGTTTCACTGGTAGATGACTAAACCAACAGGTACGCCAGGGAAACCCATCTATTTTTCGAGCAAAGCAACCAAAAAGGACGCCTATGAACTTGTTCCCTTACTTGAAACCAAAAACCCGGACGTGTTTTGGGCGTCCGTTGTCCGAGAAACAACCCGCTATTCTATACCACCGCCTACTTGCAATCTCTGGGCTGGTCAAAAGGTCCGACGGAATGACCATTGGTTGGAACGCCAAAAAAAAGAAAGATATGTCAACCACGAATTTGGAAGAACAAGTTATATGGTCAAAACTGGAAAGCCCTAAATGGAACAACCATGGTCGGCTAACCTGGAGATTCCAATGCCGAGGAATTCCTAGGCGTTCTGGTTCTCAAGGCGGTTTAGGTGTTTTAGGCGTTTTGCGGTTTGTTGCGCTTTTTTGCGGGTGTCTGCCCCTTTTTTGCGGGCGTTTTGCGGCAATTTTGCGGGCGTTTCCTGTTTCTAGGCGTTTGCGGTAATTTGCGGGCGCTTGCGTCCAAAACAGGGTCAATGCCGAGAATGACTAGGAATTCCTTGACGATTGAATCTCCAGGAAGATGATACTTCCCACTTGTTTGGGGGCCGAAGGCAGCTCTGACTTTCAATAGGTCCTTCAGGCCCTGGCCTCGCGTGTCAGCCTTCGGCCTCTGGGCAGGTGGGTGTCAGGGGCCAGGTGGGAGGGTCATGCCCCTCTCAGCTGGTGATCGCTGGCGTTTTTTCCGGACTCCCCTCAATGGTGTGGCCCGTTTTTTTGTTATTTTTCCCCCTCCCACCGGAGGCCGCGAAAAAAAATGAAGCGCTGGGTGCCTCGAAGCTTTGGGGTGGCTTCCAATTTTTAGGCAGAAAGCCTCCCTGCCACCAGAAGGCACCTGGGGGAGGGCACCTTTTGCAACTTCTAACTTCCAACTTTGAATCGGGTCGCTGTCAGGTGTGGCAACATGGGAGGGAGGGCAGTTTCTTGGTAGCACTTTGGGTGACCCTAAAACAGGCCTTTCAGGAATCGTATTTATATGATAATTTATATGTATTTGTCTTTTTGGGTGACCCTACACGGGTCCTTGTCAACTCAGGCCACCGTACCCGATGCGGCACCAGAGGAGGGGAGCCCCCAAGAGGGGGCCCCGGGCCTCCCGCCAAGAAGACAAGGCGGCAGAGGGCAATTGCTTCAAAAAGAACATGCGTGTTTTTCCCCCTGTTGGTTTGAAAGGAAATCTATCATGACTACCAAAAATGTCTTTCCTTTTTCCAGCGGGCTTAAGCAAACGGAAGGTAGAGATTGTCAACGCGGGCAAAGGCGAACGAGCGTAGGCAAGGGCCGCAGCCGAACGAAGGTGGAGCTGTTGCGCATGCTGTCTCCAGCCGAACTACGATTGCTATGATCACCACATGCTGCGGGCTGAGATTGGAGGGATCCAGATTTTCCTAATCAATGCGTGCGGGACACCACAAGGGCCACCAGCTCAGCCAAAGAACAAGATACTTGTGACATCAGTGAATGAAGGCATATGATTGCTCAAGCCTTGCTGTTGGGAAGTTGATCCACACATAGGGTGGGTGTCTGGTGTGTCCTTGCAACTCAGTTCAGATCCATTCAACGCCCCCCGCATACTTAAGGGCTACTTTAGGTAAAGTGAACAAGGTTGGGCGATTCAACGCCCGGCTTAAACACCAGGAGTCAAAACAACCTGCTTGCGGTTGGTTTCGATATTGTATCAGATCGAGTTCTTTGGAATAACAACCTTTGGCGGCCACCTCGCGGCAACAAAATTGGAAATGTTGTTTGAGAGAAGCCCATTTCTTGCCCGACATCTCGGGGACGCAAAACATAGGAGTACTAAGTCTTCCTCATGTTGAGTTTGTTGTAAACAACATAGTGTTGGAGGAGACCCCAGATTTGAGGTGTCCCTGGTTTTCGAGGGGGTTCAAACCACTTTTGGAGGGCCCTCACACAAGCAGGGGTTTATTCATCCGCGCAGGACATGATTTGCTCATCTCAAACTCCCTCGAAGTGCCATCCCCAGCTCGAAAAAGATTCGCCCTCTCTCCAAATGCCTACACCCGGGGAAGAAATACGCTTCAAACGGCGAGCAATGCTTGAGGAGAATGAGAAGGTATCAACCCCTGGAAGAACTTTGCCGGGACTCCCCCGAAACCAAAACACACACGAATGGAAATAAGATGCCATTCTCTGGATGCCTTACCTAAAACACGCTTTTGTTTGGGGCACCTGCATTTGTAATGATGTCCACCCCAGACAAAAAGGAGGTACTGCTGATGGACGAAATCCTGCACCGCCTAAGAAATCCAACGGAATGATGATTCCCCTGCAAATACCAACGAACAATGGTTTCAACCATGGTTTCAAAGCGGTGCGAAACGGATTTCGTCCATCTCCAGTATGTACCGCGGAGAGCCGATCGCTTCCTGGCCCGCCTTGAGGAGGTCGAGTGGGACCTACGGCGAGCGACGCTTCGAGGTTTCGAAAACAACAAATCACGTACCTGGAGTCTCCATGATCCTTAAGAAAAGGGGCCATTGCCTAAAATAATATGGTCATTGTTTAAAGAGTCATGGAGACTCCACGTAGAGCCGCGACCTGTTGGGTACATATATGTTTTGTAAGGCTTGCTTGTTTGAGGGTACTTGTTATGGCTAGTTGCTACTTGTACGGGTAGGTCTATGTTTTATGGTTTGGACATCGGCGCTTCTTGGTTGGTAGTTGTTGCGGGGACTTGTTGTGGGTACGGTCTGTTCTGGGTATGTTCTGAGTGTTGCCCCCCCAACTGTGGATGGACAAAATCCGTTTCGCACCTCTTGGAAACCATTTTTGCTGAAGTACTGTGGATGTACAAAATCCTGGACCACTTTGATACCATGGGAAACCATTAGTTGCTGGTATTTACCGGGGAATCAACTCATTCCATGGTTTCTCAGGTGGTGCGAAACGGATCTCGCAACAGCTGGCTGCTTGGTTTGGCGGTTTGGGCCGGGAACGGGCTCCCTCGAGTTCCCCTTAGGACATCACCCCCTTTCATGGGGCACTCACCTTTCATGGGCCAAAAGGGTGATGTTTAAAACCACCAAAGTGGGAAATATGGGAATCGACCCCTGAATTACGGAGATGCCGTGCGCCGGCCAGCAAAATCAAGTGGGAAGTGAGAATAGGCGAATCCTGGACGATTTGGGCATGGAATTCCGAAATCGGCGGCCCGCCTCCTGCGCGGACAAACAAACGACGAAACAACCCGCAAAGGCACCTTCCGCATTCGTTCCAGAAATCCTTCTAGAAAACCTCCAGAAACCCAGGTAAAACGGCCGGTGTTTGAGGGCTGCAGAGTTTCCGGGGCTGGCTTTTTTCTCAAGTGCGAGGGCCGCGGTCAAACAAGTATAAGGCTCTTGGAAACTATGTTTTGGGCACTTAAACTGACAAACACGTGGGTACTTAAAGGTACGTTGTTTAGTGATCATGGGAGTGAACAATTGGACATTATATATTATATATGTTGCCACTATGACCCGCAATCGCTATCGGCTGTTAGGCTTTCTGTCCACTCGACAAACGCTTGGGAGGGCAAATGCGGCGACTCTGTTCTGACGGGTTGTGATATAATGGGCCGACCCCACACGAGCACTGGACGAATCCTTCTCTCTTTATTTCCCACGAAAATGATCCAAACTGAAACGGTGACCAAAGTCCAGGAAGTGGGGAAGTGAGTGGAGTAAATTGAGACCGAACCCCAGGTTGCATCCGCATGCGCGCGGTAACCCAAAAAGTGACAGTCCAGAAACTCTGGAGGTGAGTCTTGGAGTTAAATTGAGACCTCTCAGGTTTCATTGCGCGCGCGCTAAAGCGTTCGCGGAAAAGGCCTCGCCTCTCCTGAAAGGTCACGGCTCTGGCATGGCCTGCGGGGTCGAAGTTTGGGTTTGGCTTCCCGCTTCTGTACCATGCCCCTCTACACTCCAAATTAGGATTGCACTTCAAATTCACAAGTCTGTGAATACCCCTGAGTGGTTCGTTCCCGTCCTTACAACTACCGTCTGTCACGTTTCAAGGGGGATCCCTCCACCATGTGTCAGGGGGTGTTCCTTGAACCTGAAGAGGAACCAACAATCGCACTCGATGCGCTGATTGAAATCAGGCTAGGGCTTCTCCCTCTCGAAGAACTTCCGATCCAAGCAACCTTCACTTGCTTGCCACCAAAGGATCCTCAAGTGGAAGGCCGCCGGCGGATCCACACAGCAGGGATCTACCCAAACCAATGCACCTAACTTGACTGGGTCCATTGACGTAAGTATGATATATTTCCTTTAAATCAACAGGGGAAAATCAACAAACACGCTTATAGCAAATGGACTCCCCCTATCACCCGGATTATTAACCCTGGTGCAGTAGTATTCAGCAAATACAAGCTATTTGGGTGTACTTCACGGTTTTCCCCGAGCGACCCGGATTTCGCCTTCGCCCCGGGCGCTATGCGCTCGACTCGGCGCCATCGAATCGCTGGAGCCCGAAGCGGAAGGCGAATTTTCGCCAGCGGTTTCCCCAAGTTGGGGTGGCGGACGTGTGGGTTCTGATGCTTCTGGGCGGTCCCTTTTGATCTGCTCAGAGTGAATGACTTTGGTGAAATGGAAAGGTCGATCTCGCCTAAAAAAAATGTTCATCCCAACTGACTTCCAGAGGAAAGACCCCACGAACCTTGGCTGGAATTAGGACCCCAGCAAAAACGAATCGTTTTTTGCTTGGTTAGTGGAAAACAAAGGGGAGATGAAAAAAGCAAAAAAAAAGGAAAGGGGGAGCTAATTCTGGTGCAGGAACATGGCCATCTTGGGGTTCTTGCAATCCCAAAGCCACACGCATCAGCACCCGCCGTCCGGACGAAATGACCAATAATCCCGGATAAGCAAAACCCCTGGTTGATTAAGGGGGCCCGTTGAATCAACTTACTTGGTAAAGGGGCAGGGAACCAGCCGAAGAAAACAAAAAAACACACATTATGGGTATGGGTCAAAATGCAACCACCAAAACACCGCAGGTTTTGGTCCATGTGTCCACTTACCAAGGTTCCATTTGGGGTACCGATTTTTGACCCACTGCCTTATGTTCATTGACTGTGGCCCGGATTTAGTGAACCTTGGCTTCCCAACCCTTGAGATGGTGGCAACCAACTTGTGGTTTGCAGCCCCCCGCTAAACAAATACATGACCACAAAAACGACGACCTAAACGCATGATCCAACAGTGAAGTTTTTGCAGTGCTTGTTTTCCCGCTGGGTCTGGGCTTCAGGGTAGCTTTGGTATCCCGAAAGCGACTCGTTGTAAACCATAGGTGCTATCCGGTCGCAATTTCGCAATTTCGGGGGGGCCTTCGCTCCTTTGCCTCTTTTGGTTGTGAACCCTGGATTAATAAACCGGAGAAAAAAAAAAGACACTCCCCAAAAAATGGCCTAAACAACATAAATGCATTCCCCCCTGTCAACAGAGATCCCAGATCGCAAAAAAGGCAGCAACCCGATTTGCTCAGCTTTTCTCATCCCGTCGCGGGCTCTGGGCCTGGCGATCACGAGCTGTGTTTCTCTCTGATTTTCGGTGGTTGCGACATCCGCGAGCCTTGCAACACGGAAAATGAAACCATGGTTGAATCCAGGGTGCGATGGTATTTGCAGGACACCAAAACTCGTTTTTTTTTGAGTGGTGCAGATTTCTTGTTGGCATGTGCAGGGGAATCAGCAGAAATCTGAGATTGAGTGGTGCGAAATGGATTGTTTTTACAGCTTGGTTGTCAAATTGAGCCCAGGTTGGGGGATGCAAGGTAATAGAAGAAGGGTGCCGCTTCCTTTTTCCGTAGTCTAATTTAGTTGGGGAGGATAAACATGGCAAACCATGACTAGGTCCTCCAGTAGAGAGGTTAGAACAAGGGTACCAACTTTTTCCTGTAGTCCATTTCAGTAGGGGAACCTCCCAAAAAAGTTGGTAAAAGGGCACCTAGCTGGGGGACCTAGTAGGGGTCTTCGCTGCTAAAACCAAGAATTCGCGCACGCCCGCGTGGGACCAGAAGTTGTTCTCCAGTCCGGGCGAATCCGCTTGAACCGGTTTTGGGGATTCCCTTAAACAGGGTCATTCCATTTCTCATTCCCTGCCTATCGAACCAGCAAGAGCTCGCGCAGAACCCGCCTGGGACGCCTTTTGGGCGGTGGGCAAAAAGAATCCAAGCACTGCAGCTGCAGCTGGAATTGAGGAATCTATCATCCCGGGTGAGCTCATTGTGACTTGCCTAGGACAACTCAAAGGAGAAAAGGTGGATTCGCTCTTGGCCAATGAGCCAACTCGAACTGATGCCCTTGCCTCCGTCTTTTAAGAACCTTTACCACTACACCCCCCAATTCACTGAAGGGGAAGCTAGGGCACATAGCTTTCCAAAGCGGCGCAAGGGCTATACATCCTGCTTTCCCTGTGCGTGTGGATGGGGCATAGTGGAAGCTTGCCACAGCTCTTCCCTCGACTCAACATCATAGTTGTATCTTCAAACTCTGGCACATATGTTGCGCGCCGGGGAAGAAACGATAAGATCCGAAGACTCGGCCACACGGCGAAAAGTGACAACGTGTTGCAGGCGGCATTTGAAATCAAGGAAATCCAAGCGGGCAAACAGGTTCGTGAAATCTCGCAACAAGATCCCAGAAGCCGTCTCCGACACGCCTGGTTTCACTCAAAAGCCCTGGTGGCCATGGGAGAAAAACCGCACCCCTTTGTGTTGAACAAGTTTTTCCCCGTGGGCTGCTGCTTCCCAAAAAGCGATTGGAACCAAAGCTTGCGCCATTTCCAGCCTACGGGGCCGGGATTCAAATGCAAAACTTTGCTCAGTTCAATAAACTTGCTGGTGCTCAGCAGGGAATGTGGTTGACTGAATGAGCCCAGGCTTTGGTCGTCTTAAGAAAAACCAACGTTTTTATGGTCTCATTCCCTGCATCTCTGGCCCCAGCAAGTGAATTTGGTTAGGGCAACAATGTCAAATGTTCCCCAGCGTACCCCGGCTAACCCCGAACCTCACCTCCGCCCCGGGAGGCGGGTGCGTTCGGGTTCAGGTTCCGAACCGAGAGTGTCCAGTCGGGGGGGGGGGGAGGTTCGGGTGTTCGGGCAAGTCATGTTTTGTTTTTGTTTATTGTTTTTTTTGGGAGGGGGGGCAGGGGGGCTTCGGGTTCGGGTTCCGGGCCGGGAGTGTCCGCTTGTAGGGGGTGGCGGGGGAGGGTTCGGGCTCGGGTTCAGGAAGGTTCGGGTTCGGCTCTTTTTTTGGTGGGGTTCGGGTCGGGTTCGCCGGGGCTCTTTTCTTTGTGATTTGAAGGGCGGGGGGGGGTGGGTTCGGGTTCTGGTTCGGGTTCGGGTTGGGTTCGTTCGCTTCTTTTGGGCGGGGGGTTCGGGTTCGG